>JAYXIM010020047.1:0-173129 GCA_037575425.1 Anastrepha fraterculus | reverse complement strand
TAAGAAGAAGAAAGATCGTGTGCTTTTTGGAACTTGTAAGCCTTGACCTTGAGCTCATTTTTCAATATGCGTCGAATGCTGTCTTGCGATATTTTCAGTTCTTTGGCCATTTTTCTTCCACTTCGACGTGGATTTCGTTCAAGTGGAGCCTTCACTTTCCGAACCATTTCTGGCGTTGTTGCGGTTTTTTTTTGGTCCACCTCCATAGCGTTTTGCAAAGCTACCAGTATCATTGTAACGTTTTTTAGTGCGATACACAAACATTTTATTCACTTTAAGGTGACTGAGCTGTCATTTTTGCTGGCTGGTTGTGATTTTCCAGCCAAATATAACGCAATCACACTATTACGTTTGAATTCCATCACAAAAAAAATTCAACAAAACTGAGACGCAAATGCTTTTGATGGCTTATAAACAATAAATCGAACTGTCATTAGAACAATTTTGACGTTGATGTCATGAGCTGTTTTACAGATACAAGCAGTGTTAAGCTGGTAACACTTCATATCGTTCACCATGTAGATTAAGATTTTTTTTGGTTTTTTTGCTTTCAGATGATTTCTCACCGCTGTAACGTGGTGCATCAGTTTTTTATAACGTCATTGCATTAATATTAATAACAATTGTAATTTTTAATATTTTTTAATAAAAATTTCAGTACAGTTGAATACATGTAGATAGAGTTACTTCAAAAGCCACAAGGGCATTCTTTGCCTGTACAAGGCTTTTTGGTAAGACATGGGGACTAAACCCTAGAATGACCTTCTGGGGACTCGCCACAGTTGGGAAACCCATAGTCACTTATGCATCTTTAGCATGGTGGCCCTAGGTCAAGCAAAGAAAGGCAGCAAACGAATTAAACAAACTGCATCGCCTGATATGTGTTGGTATTACAGGGGCTATGAAAACATGTCCCACGGATGCATTGGGTATGCTCCTGAACATACCACCGCTTCCAATTCTAATTGAAAGGGAAGCTCGCTCGAGTGCCTTAAGATTAAAAGGTATATCTGAACTTAAAAGTGGGGATATGAAAGGACATTTAAAGATCTTGGAAGACTTCCTACATTGTTCCATTCTTCATAGGGATGATATACTATCACCCAAACTAATACTCTTCAGGAGCTTCCAAGTTATAATTAAAGAACGCACAGACTGGAGAACTAATTCTATCACTTTCAAACCTGGCTATCAGCTATGGCTTACTGATGGGTTCAAATTGGAAAATGGTAGAACAGGGACAGGAATCAATGGAAATAAATTCAAAACATCGATTCCGATGGGACTCTACCCAACAATATTCTAGGTAGAAATACATGCCATTGAAATATGTGTGAGAGAATGTCTTAGCAGGAAAATGAGAGGTACTCACATCTACATACTTTCAGATAGCCAAGTGACTCTAAAAGCCCTTCTATCAACAACTATCACCTCTAAATTGGTAAATGATTGCCTAAACCTCCTCAACACGTTAGGGAACCTCAACATAGTAACACTATGCTGGATTCCGGGACATGAAGGACATGAGGGAAATGAAATGGCTGATGACCTTGCAAAACAAGGAGCAAATATGCAACTTACTGGTCCTGAGCCTTTCTGTGGACTCACAAAAGGCCACCTTAATGAATTCCTTAGGAAATGGGAAGAAAGAAAACTTGCCGCACACTGGCTAAACAGTGCCGGTCAGCGTCAAGCCAAACTAATCCTAAGTTCCAACAAAGGAATATCTGACAAGCTTCTCTCACTAAACAGAGTAGATCTGCGGTATCATCTGGTATCATCTAAATAATATTGGTCTATCTGAGACCAATGTCTGCCGCTTTGCGAAATGGACAAAGAAAGCCCAGAACATGTGCTTTGTGAATGTCCTGCGTTGGGCACACAGAGACTTCATCACCTTGGTGGTATAGTAGTATCTCCATGCAATCTTTGGAACAACAAATCCAAAATTGTGCTAAAATTTTTAAAAAGCCTAAAACTCTAGGGTTACAAAATAGGCCTTTCACAATAAATCAGCTCTGGTCGCAGTGCGTAATGGCCTTCTAATAATAATAATAATGTTAAATAAATTATAGTTTGTCCGATCCTCAAATAATCATTCCTACTTATAAAAAAAAATTCATAAAAATCACTTAAATTTCACGCGTTCACAGTGGTGTTCCCCCGTATGTTTTTACGCAATATTCGGAAAAAATTTAGATCGCTAATCAATAAATAAAAAGAATGTTTAAAAAATGTACCTCCTTTTACACCCCAGTTTACAACTAAAAAAAAAAACAAAATTTCAACATTTTTTTTTTAATTTTCGGTAATAAAATTTTCGTTTATTTCTATCAGAAAACATAAGTAAGTTACAAATAAGCATACAAATATTCAGCAATGTGCTTTAAATAAATTTATAATTCGTTAAGGAAACCCTAAATGCATATTTATATATTTATTTCTTACGTAATTTATGTTTAAGGTAAATAAGTAAATGGGATCGACGCTTTCTAGCAAGAAAACAAGCAAACTCATACAAAATTAAATGGAGTTGATCGGAATTGCAGTTGCAGGGAAAAATTTGGTATAGTTTGATTATGTTTTTTTTTTGTTTTTGTTGTTTGTTTTTGTACGAAAACTACATATTTTACGACTTTTGCAACTCCATTTTCTAAAAATCGTTCATTACATATTTACACATTTTAACATTCACACACACACGCGCACTGAAACAAAACAGAAAGCAGCCATCCCATTCTATAGCGGTTTTAGGTTTTTTTGTTTTTGTTTTTTTTTTTTGCTTTTTTTTTTGTTTTGTCAAACATTTTCTTGACTAATACACATTTTATAGTACTAGAAAAGTATGTAAGCAGATAATTTGTAAGTACTAAATTCTACAAAACCCCCCAAAAGACTCTCACAATATGCTTTAAAATATAAAATATGGTTTAAAATTATTTCTACTTAATGCTATTGAAATATGTATGTATGTATTTATACTGTGTATGAAGCCTAATTTTTTTTTTCTGAAATTTTTTCTCACAAAAAAATTTTTTTTCTCAAAAAAAAAACTATGTTTATTGTACTGCAGCAACAATGAAAACCTGTACTATTTTTGAACTTCAAGCTGGAATAGAATATTGAAAATTATTTTCTTTGAAGACAAGAGCCACACCAAGGCGCATCCATTAAAGGTGGTGGCACTAGACCAACAACAATGTGTTGGGAAACTACAAAACAAATAATGAATTCGCCTTGTTTCATTCTGAGCTGACAGCCACATGGACTCGGCGAAAGAAAAAAAAAACAAATCAGCTGATTTACCAATAACACCTTTAATAGATTCGCCTTGAGCCACACCGAGTTTTTCAAATCAAAACATGAAGAAAAATTGTAAATTTTTGTTTGCTCAGATCTGCTGTTAGCGGATTATGGAATTTCAATTAGCAAGAAGTGTACGAAAAGTTATAAGTTTAATTTTTGTTTAAGTTTAAATTAAGTTGATCTCATAATATCTACCGCATTGGTGCAGAATTTTTTTAAGTACATATTTGACTAAATTTCACTTCCTTTAAAAACTACATTCCAAGTAAAATATTTCGAAAGCGACAATTTTGTTGTGTAAAAACCTTTTGTTTATAAACTCCATCTAATCATCTCTCCCATCAGCGTATGTATGCACCTCCATTCCCATATTCATATTACCCCTGCACCCTTGTACTTCATCTTCAACTACTCTACCCGCTACTTTGTGCGCACTCATTCGCCCTTCGACAGTTTGACGTGATTATTATTCACATCGATCAAACGTTTCATTTCATCCCCATGAGCCAGCAGCAAATTCGGCTTGCAACCCATACCCCCAGCAGCCGCCAGCAATGCACGACCAGCTATTGAACCATTCGCGTGTCCATTTGCATAAGCCTTGGCATAGCCATTGGCATGACCATTTGCACGGCCATTAGCTGCAGCTACTGCTGCCGCCTTTCGCGTATTGTAGGTCTTGCGGTAGAAATCGCCGAATAAGTACAAGAAGATTATCGTATTGCCGACAAAGAAGAAAGTGAGCGCACGTGGCATGTTGCAACCCTTGGCGGCAACCATAATCATATAGCCCAAAATGAGTATGAATTGGATGAGTTGGATGCTGGTCATGTATTTCTTCCACCACAAGTACTTCTGGTATTGCGGACCCATGGCGGCAACCATGTAATAGAAATACATAATGATGTGTACACCAGAGTTGAGAATGCCAATAATGACTCCTTGTTCGCCTAAAGTAGGAGGAAAAAAATTTAAAAAAATATATGTTAGAAAAGTAACCGAGAAAGCAGTAGGGCAAGTCACAATTAAGTGCAAATGACTATGGCAACATAACAACATAATTAACAAATGCCCTGGTGCCAGTCCACTTTCACTTAATCGTGAAATTCACCTAATTTTACTTCTTGCACTTACCAGGCGCATACTTCAGATATCCCCAGGAGAAGAGCGCGGTTATGGTGTGATGATAGACGTGTAAAAACGAGACTTGTTTTTGCTTTTTGCGCAACACAAAGAAGGTGGTATCCAATAGATCAATAATCTTCGAGAAGAAGTAGTACCAAGCGCCCGAGTAAAGCATCAAATTCTGCTCACGATTGCGTACGATTTCGCATTTTTTCGAGAGAATCGAGGCGGCTACATTACTTTCGTTGATAGACTGTAAAGAAAAGTGAGAATTATATTAAAGGGGAATAAACGAATGCTTAAAAAATATAATAATAATAAAACACAATAGAGGTATGCAACTATACTCTAAAAAACTGTCTAAAATACCTCATAAGCTGTCAAAATTTGTATGCCAAAATTTATTAATTTATTTATTTATTTCAAAAGTCAATGCACTACAAAGGTTTTCATCGGCTAAAACGATAACATAGAACTAAGTACACAAAGCACTAAATTAAAATTGAATTTAATAGTTTAGAAAACGCGTTCTTGGGCAAAGAAAAATCAAGCAAAATAGCATTTGAAATCTCATTGACTTCTCGAAGTGAACGCACTAATGGGGCATTTCTTGTGTGTTTCGTGTACGGAGGAATGGGAGGCGAGAAATTTAGGGAAGAAAGTTTTCAAACTGCAGCAAATCAAAAATCGCTCATCCGATTCAAGTACTCTTTTTCGCTATGCAAAGACGAAATGTTTATTATCATTAATAAATTTTGCATAAAATGCATTAATCAAATTTTTAAATTATTTGTTTTACTATAAAAATTTTGAAAACAAAAGGAACAATTTTTTTTCTGCGTTCGCCGTGTGACAAACTCCGCTAAACGACTGCTGAGTTGTTATTGTGTTGCTCACTACTCTTTAGTATGTATATACATTAGGGTGGGTTACAGTTTTTATCTGAGCCAACTCACCACGCGCCCCAGTGGTATTATGTAATGGGGCGGAAATGGGCTGCTCAATAGCAGCGAAAAGGAAACCAGAGGAAGACGTCAACAACAGATTGTAGAAAATTTAGGCAAATTCGCAAAATTCCAGTAACACGAAACCCAAAAAAATAAGTAACGATCCAGAGCTGTTCGTAAAATGATACATTTCACTTAGATAACAGAAATTTAGCCAGCTACTATGAATATATGTATAGTACAAAAAAAAAATAAATGAGCCAACTAATTCCAGCCATTTTATTCCAATTTTGCGTGCCAAAAAAGTATTAATAAATGCTGCGATGTAAACATTTTGCATTTATTTCGCTTCGCAACTCCCTTTTGCACATATGCCACGCCGCGGTTCACTTTCTCTCATTACTTCTTTCATGGCTAAAATAATTGCACATCTGTAATTATTTCTGTATGTTTGGCCGTAAATGCAAGCTGCGACATTGCCTAGACGCGTGCGTTGGAGAAACCTTATAGAGATCCTGTAATCCACAAAGGACTAATCAGGCAAAAAAAACAATGTTTATCTTTATTATGGCGACTGATTTTACTATTGGCATTTCTGAACACAAAAGTTCACAAAGCATAGCTCTAAAATTTAATTTTTAATTTTAGTTATTAATCTCAGATAATTTTGTATTTTTATTTATTTTGTTAAATTTTCTTAAAGAAAATGTTGAAAGTATAGAAAATCGGGTTTTTCCTTTAAAAATACTCATTAACAATTGGTTTATAGAAAAGCAAACATCGTAGAATAAATTTCTCTAACCCAAAAATCACTAAAAGCATTTTCTTCCAAAGAGATTTAACAAAATAAAAAAACGAAAAAAAATCCCTAGAATTAATAACTAAAATTAGCAATAAGCAGGCTCGAAATCTATTTCAGAGCTATGCTTCCAGGAATTTTTTGTTCAGAATTGCCAACAGAATATTTCAGTACACGAAAAAAAGTCAGTTCTTTATATTAAGCACAAATCGACCCACCCTAATATACACAAATACTTTGCCTTAACGACTGAGCAGCGCATGCCGGATATTTGCTAGTGTAATATAATTCGTCCTAAGTCGGCTTGCTGCTTCTAGGTCTGATAGTCATGCGTATTGCGAAAAATCCCCCTTTAATTCAGACCTCAGATTTAATTTTTATTGACAAAAAAATGTTGCGTATTTTCTGATTATGATTAAGAATTAAACACGAACTAAATACAAGAAACAAAAGATTAATTGTTTACCTAAAATTTAAAACGTGTTTATACAATTCACTAAATCCGCAGGGATCACACATTCGGGTGTGAACTCCGGAATTGAAGAAAGAAATCACCCGCAATTTGTTTCTTTTTTAATATGTAAATATTTGCAAAAATTAATATGTATGTATACACCTGTGCTCACATAATTAAGCCACTGCATCTTTTTACAATATTCGAAATAGTTTTTATGAAAAATTTTCTTCCTAAGTTTTTAGTTTTATGCAAAATTTTTTCTTCAGTTTTTTAGTTTTTATGTACAATTTTTTGTATTTTTTTTTTAATTTTGTTAATTGTATAACAAAAGCCTTTCAAATCAAGGTTTTATACTTTGTAAGAAAAATCGCAAAAATTTAAGAAATATCAAAAAATTGTCATCAAAATTATCAACTTTTAATCACTACCATTCGGAAGTTTCTGAGTTTGGATCTCCGGGCAAGAAACACGAAATGATTGAAGAATTGTTTTCTAATAGCGATCACCCCTCGGCAGGCATGGCAAATCCATTCAGTTTTAATATAACCAAGTTTAAGTTTGACGTTAACAAACACTGCTTTAATTTTTGAAATTTTTTTCTCTTCAATGTTTTTTTTTCTTCCATTTAAAGCACATGTTCGTATGGCTTTTATATGAAAGAAATTTTTTGAATTTTTGTGAATTTTCTTCAACGTTTCGAACTTACATTTGTCAGATTTTTGTTTGAGAATGAAAAATAATTTTATAAAAAATTCACCAAAAAAATTCTTGGATAAAAAATATATATTGAAAATTTTCAAAAAATATTAATTATTAAATTTAAATGAGAAACTATTTTCAAACTAATTTTATTTTAATCAAAATTATTTTAAAATTAGTTTTACAATTTTTTTATTTGCTTTGAGGAAAATTAAAAAATTTAGCTAAAAATCTGCGCGATTAGTATTTGAGCTAAGCGCCGAAGTAACGTAAAAACGAGCTCGTACATTTTTTTTAATTTTCTTATAGATTTTTTAATTTTTGTGTCTCGAAAAGTTTTATTGACATAAAACTGAAGTGCAAGCTCTGAGAAACATTTTCAAATTTTCAAAAATTATTAATTATTAAATTTATATGGAAAAATTATTTTCAAATTAATTTTATTTGAATTAAAAAAAAATATTTTAAAATTCGCTTTAAAAATTGTTTATTTGCTTTAATATTAAAATAATTATAAATTGTTAAATTTAAAAAATACATTAAAATTTTGAATTATTATTAATTATTTTATTTATTTTTAATTAGAAACGTTTAATATTTTCCTTTTAGTTTTATTTTAACTAAGAAATTATTTTCAAAATAGTTTTAAACATTTTTCATTTGCTTTATTATTGAAAAAAAAATGTTAATTTTTAAATTTAAATTCAAAAAATAAGTTCAAATTTTCAATTAATAAATTTAAAGAAAATAAATTTAAAATTCATTTTATTTTTATTACAAAACTATTTTTAAATTAGTTTTAAAATTTTTTTATTTCCTTTATTATTAAAGAAATTACTAATTTTTAAATTAAATTGAAAAAGTATTTTGAAACTAATGGGTTTTTTTATAAAAACTAATTTTTAAATATTGTTTTTCCTTTATTATTAAAAAAATTGTTAACTGTTAAATTCGAATTCAAAATATACTATTTTAAAATTTTTAATTAATAAATTAAAATAAAAAAAATATCTTAAAATTCATTTTATTTTAATTAATTTTTTTTTTAATTAGTTTTGAACTTTTTTATTTGCTTTATTATTAAAAAAATTACTAATTGTAAAATTTAAATTAACAAAATATTTTGCAATTAATGGTTGTTTTTTTATAAAAACTAATTTTTAAATATTTTAGTTTTTTGCTTTATTATTAAAAAAACTGTTAACTATTAAATTTTAATTAAAAATATATTTAAAAATTTTAAATTAATAAATTTGTTTTTTTTTAGTTTTAAAATTTTTTTATTTGCTTAATTTATAAAAATATTACTAATTTTTAAATTTAAATTAAGAAAATATTTTGAAATTAATAGTCTTTTTTATAAAACCTAATTTTTAAATATTTTTTTTCTTTGCTTTATTATTAAAAAAGTACTAATTATTAAATTTAAATTGAAAATATATTTTTATTTCTTTAGTTTTTTCTATTTTCATATTTATTAAGACTAACTTTAAAGCTTTTATTTGCTTTTATTATGAAGAAAATCATTAATTATTAATTTTAAATTAAAAAAATATTTTCAAATGAACTTAATTTTTTTTATTTATTAAGACTAATTTGTATGTAATTTCTTGTTTGCTTTACTACTCGTATTCAAAAAATTATTAAATTTAAATTAATTAAGTATTTTCAAATTAATTTTATTTTAATTAAAAAAAAAAATTATTTTATATTAATTTATATAATTAAAAAATTATTTTTCAATTAAGCGACTTAATTATGCGAGCACAAGTCTACGAGTATCTGTGTAAGTCTTTTATGGACGCCAAAAAGCTGTTACAACACCTGCCAAACAACAGAGTTGCTGTAAACAAAAATTCTCGCATACTCTACACAATATAATATTTATGCAAATATGCATGTGTCTGTGTGTGTGTATATGCAAATAAAAATTAACTAAGACGAATGTTTTGAACTCTGCTCAAAACAAAAGTGGAGCTGCCATTGTAAACAGTGACGATTTTTGCCTTGAAAACCTCATTTGAAAACTGCCATTCGGAAGAGACGCGGTAGATTCCCTATTTCATTTCAGCTAAGTCTGTTAACTTTGTAAGCGCCAATCTGTTACTATTTTTTTATTTTATTTTTAACTATTTTTTGTTTTGTTTGTAAAAATATCATAAAACAAAAATGTCTATTTCGCCTCGTAATTTTTTTTATAAAACATTTAATTCCAAGTTTCAAAAATTTGTGCAAATTAAAAAAAAATTCAGCAAATTTTTATCAAAATTGCTCATTTAGTGATGAGAATCTTAAGGAAAATTGCGTTTACATAGCTCATTAACTTCTGATAAAATAAAGTGCACTTTTAAAATCAACAAAAGGTACATTGATTTCTGAGAATTTGTATTAAATGTATATCTCATGATGTTATTTAACCTCAAACAAAACCAAAAATAGTAAATATTACGTTGGGGAATAAGTTTATAGCGCTTTTATATTTTCTTTTATTTTACAACGATTTGTTTGCTGTTTGGCAAAGAGTAAGAATTCATGCGATAGAACTCTTTCTGCTCTACAAAACTGTGTTAATTGTAGTTTTGAGTTATTTAATTTTTTATTAGTTTTGAGCCTTAGAAATAGAATACCCAGGAGGCAAGAATCAAAACTTTCGGCACCTGCTCTTCTTTGCTTTTCATCGAGTCAAAAAGCTGCCGAAGCAGCCCGGGACATTTGCGACGTAAATGGAGAAGGTGTCATAGGCGAGTTTACAGCACAGAAATGGTTTGCAAACTTCAAAAATGACGACTTTGCCGTCAACACGTTCCGCAGCGGAAAACTTTCTGAATTCGATGAATAACGTCTGGAATCACTTTGAAAGGGAACGATCGCCAAACTAATCGTGAATTGGCGGAAAAAATTAACGGTGACCATAAAACTATTCTCAATCACCTTTATTCAATAGGATTTACCGAAAAATTGGGAGCCTGCGTGCCTCACGAGCTCAACGAAAAAAAACAAAGAAAGTTGCCTTCAAATTGCTTCTCAGCATCTCGCCCACCATCGAGAAACACGCTGTCATAAACAAGCCTTTTTGTATCGAATCGTCACGGGAGATAAGAAATGGGGCCTATACATCAAAATGAAGCAAAGAAAAGAGTGAGTGGCTTCAGGAGATTCGCAAAGCCGAGAGTCAAGGCGGATCTACATTCAAAGAAGATACTGATGTGAGTTTGGTACGACTGGAAGGGAATGGTGTACTGGGAAATGCTCGAAAAGTATGCCACGGTCAACAAGGAGCTCTACATTGCCTAGCTACACCGCGTGAGGGACTATTCGACTGAAAAGACCCGATCGACATGGTCAAACCATACTTCTTCACGACAACGCCAGATCCCATGTTGCACAAGTCACCAAAGCCAAAGTCATAAAAGCACTCCAAGAGCTCGTATGGGAGGTCCTTCAGCATCCACCGTATTCTCTGCACCTTGCACCAACCGATTACCTCTTTTTCCGCTCCCTTTTAAACCATATAAAGGGCGTTACCTTCGCTAACAATGAGGTCCCTAAAAACTGGCTCAATACCTGCTTTGAGACCAGCCCAGGCGATTTTTTTGCGGAACGGCTTCACAAATTGGTCGAGAGGTGGGAAGAGTGTGTATATAATTGATTAACTTATTGATATAATTATTATTGTATTGTATAAATACAAGTCTTGGGTAAAAACGCTACGAACTTATTCCCAAAACTAATAGTTTTGCCCTTCTAAATCGCACTCAATAAATCAAAGATATTCAGAAAAGTCTAGGCTGGTTTTTGGTTTAAAATTTTTGACAGCCTATGGAATTTGTCGAAGTTTTTGCTGCCGGCATTAAACCCTAAAAATATAACTTTCTGTAAATCAAACTTTATGCGAAGCGTTTAGAGTCATTCTGAGATACTTAATTTAATCATTTCAACTAATTTAGTGTGTGTTTATATTCTAAGAGTTATGTATTATATGTATATTACTGAGTACTTACCGTGCGGCACAGCCAAATGGAAAAGCAAACTTGAAATGCATTGTAGGCCACCATAACTTTCTTCAAATCATACGGCTTGCGATCTCGCATATACGCGGGTCCGATTTTGAGAACAAACAGCAGATAGAGTCCCACGATGGAGACAACCGGAACGGGTGAGCTCATCAAAAACCAGCTATCCACCGTCGCATCTGTAAGAAAATCACAAGCGGCGTTATTTCTGCATGTCATAAAACCAATTGAGGGCCTTTTCCGGCAAAAAGTGAAGAAGTGTAAGAGCGAGCGAGTAAACTGTCAAGCGTGTGAAGTAATTATTTGCATATGTATGTACAGTTAAGGAAAAAACTCTACATGCACCCTACTATTTTAAACGTCTAGAGAACTAGTGATAATATTCAACATAATTTTGATGTCAATGTTTACGACATTAATAGTTAAGAATGTTGGAAGAAAAAAAAGTTTGAAAATATTAGTAATTTACATATAAGCTATTGGCGATAAACATAGAAATCGATGGAAAAAAAGTCTACATACAGTTTTGGCAACTCTTAAAATACATAGGAAAATGAAGAATTTAAAGGGGAAACCCCCGTTAGTTTTCTTGATTTGCTTTATCTGTCAAACATTACAATTATTGAAATTTCGAAAGCGATTTGTAAAACACGTTTTAACTTTAAAAATGGCAAACAGAAAAGAAATTCAGCAATCAATCCGAAATTTGATGGTTAATCTTCGAAAAGAAAACAAATCTTACGGGGAAATTGCTGAAATAGTAAAATTAAGTCGCTCTACAGTGCAAACTTTTGTCAAAAACTATAAAAAAAAACGAACAGTACCGAAAACAAGCCAAGATCTGAAAGGCCTTAAAAACTTTTAAGACGCCATGTCTGTAGTGTCCTTAAAAAAGTCCACAAAGATCCAAAAACAAGTGCCCCAAAACTAGGCGAATACCTTGCAAGATGCTCGAATATTACTGTTTCATCAAGAACAGTAATAAACGTTTTACATGATAGCGGCTTTAAGGGGGAACGCCACTGTGAAAATTCAAAAAAATCGATTTTTTTTTTTGCATAAATTGTTAGTATAACTACTCAAGAAAATGTGGTAAAAATTTTCAAGCGAAATTCGCTTTATTCCCGATTCTATGTGCACTTAAGTGAGCACCCGTCGGTTCGACCCCGTAGCGCTCACGATACGATGCTTTATTTCAAACGCATTTTTCTCGAAACGACTTTTTTTGATACGATGGCAACGATTTGTCGAAGACTAATGAACTGATTTTTATTTTATTTTTTCAAAATTTTTGTTATCGTATTGACTATCGTTGTACGTAGCCGATTTTCTAAATTTTGAAAATAAATATTTTTTGGGCCTGTTGAAAATCAAAAAATGGTGAAAAACATACATCGAAATTCAAATCACCACCATTTTGTCAAAAAAAAAGGCGGCTACGTACAACGATAGCCACTATTGTGTACATTAATAAAATTTTTGGTTTTTTGATTTCAGATGATTATTCATAGCTGTATCGCTGCCACCAGATGACGTCATTTTCTTTTTAACTCGTTACGTTTATTTACATAAATTTGTCAATTTTCAATATTTTTTAATAAAAATTTACATCAACATAGTTTAGTATATATATTTATGTGCGATCCTCGAATAAACATTCCTACTTACAAAAAAAAATTCCCAAAAATCGACTATTTTTTGACCCCCCACCGTGGCGTTCCCCCTTAAAAGGAGAACAGCACGCAAAAAGCCATTTATTTCAGCCAAGAATCGTCAACTTCGCCTGGATTTTGCTAAGGCACATTTACAGAAAGGAATGGATTTTTGGCAGAAAGTTATTTTGACTGATGAAAGTAAGTATAATATTTTCGGGAATGACGGCCGAAACAAGGTTTGGCGAAAATTGAATACTGCACTTGATCCCAAAAATATTATACCTACTGTTAAAAATGGTGGAGGTAGTGACAGATATAGACAGATATCAGTATAAGACAATATTGGAACAAAATCTGAAGCCATTTTCCAAGAAGACAACGACCCCAAGCATACTGCACATATTGTTCGAGACTGGCTTCTTTATCATGCACCAAGACAGCTCAAAACACCTCCCCAGTCACCAGACCTCAATCCAATTGAGCAAATTTGGGACGTTTTGGAAAAATCTGCCCGCAAATATGCTATCAGTAGCCGTGAAACACTGAAAACTGCCCTAACTCGGGCGTGGTCGGAAATTGCGCCCAGTATTACGGAGAATTTGGTGATGTCTATGCCATGTCGTCTTCAGGCGGTTATTGGAGCCCAGGGTGGTCCTACAAAATATTAAAATATATTGTTTTCTTTTATTTATTTAAAAGAAATGAAATATTGTATTCGATTTTTAACACTGTATGTACACTTTTTTCTCGTGAATTTTTATTGTTTTTGTTATTTCTGTTATTGTTATGCTTTTGACGTTTCACGTTTTGAATTAGCTTTTTGTTTTGTAAATAAACTTTGTTTTTGGTCCTTTAAATATTAATGCACACGCTTTATTAATTTACCTTACGAATACAAAATAAGGGGGTGTAGGTAGAGCTTTTCCTTAACTGTATATGTATCTATAATTACATAGATTTACACATTTTTATTTAATGATCAAAATTTTCTTATTTTTTCACCCGTTTTTTTGTTATCGGTTTCTTTCAACAGAGATCTGGGCAAGAGCAAATGCCCTAAGAAATCCTTATTGATGTGCCTAGAGTTAAACATTATTTCTTAATTCACAGAAAAAAAGATTTATTTCACTTTCAATAGAATTGACAAAATCGAACTTTTAGTTGCACTCAAAAACTTTTTTGACTTTTCGAACTTTTCGTATTTGTGAGTTAAAATTATAGCCGACTTAGTTTTATTGGTAAAAATAAAGCTTCTATAATAGTTACAGGGTTTATTTACTTATTTATTTATTTATTCCAAATATAAATATGAATAATTAGATTACAGGACGAAAGGCAATGGTAGCTACGACGATCATTCTCTTGTAGGATTATTTGCGTTCTTGCTTCGCCAAAAATTTACCGCAATTGAAACTATACATACATACATACATACATATGTATGTATGTACATACAAATGGCGTTCCAAAGTAAAAGAAATTTAAAAAAATAGTAATTTTTAATAAGATTATCTAATAGCAAATTCATGCCCAAATGTTTGGTATTTCGACAGAAATTTTTCAAAATTTTCTTCAAATTAAAACAAAACAAAAATAGAACTATCTGGCGTGGGGTTGGCATCAATATACGTTTCATAAGAGCCACAAAATGGTTCCACAAAGGAAGATAAATGAGGTTCCCGTGTAGCACAGTGGCATCACAACGGACCTGTAAGGTCTAAGTGAGTTGGTCGTGCAGACCGACTACCACCATAACCTAACCTAACCTAAAACAAAAAAATGCTTTCAAATTAAAAACAAAAACAAAACTTTTAGTAGGACGTCACATAAAGCTTGCTTTATTCCATATCAATCCACTCTTACTGGAAAATATTATTAAAAACAAAAACACAAAAATTTTAGTAGGACTTCACACAAAGCTTGCTTTATTCCATATCAATCCGCCCATAATGGGAAACCCTATATAACATTTTGTTTTAGACTTGTTAAAATTTTCTTGACTAACCAAATTTATGACAATGATTGCTTAGCTCGTGAAGCAATTCATTAAAAGTATACGCAATTCATAAACAATAGAGCAGACACATATGTTGAGCAGCATGTTGAGCAACATGCTGAGCCACTTGTTGAATATATATATTAAGCCGTGAAATTTCTCCACCAACATTCATTTGATTTGCCGTGAAATGCTGCTAGCAACATGAATTGTCAAATGAGAGGAGAATTTAAACTTATGAGCAACGCCCCAGAAGCAATTTACAAATTTGGATAAGAAAAGTGTTTTTAAACAAATTAATTCACATATCTGTTGATACAAAAATATTAAAAAAAAATTTACTTACACTCTTTCCGTAGACGTTTAGCTAAAAATGCCATATTTATCTTAGAATTATCCGAACTGAGGCACTTCACTCGCAAACAAACTGTGAGTTTTCGCTCAATTTTATATGACAGGTGCAGAGGTATGAAAAAATGTTGCTGGCATGATGCGCGCTGTTTTCATGGCGTGAACAGAGTCTTACTTTACCATGAGATACATAAGAAATTGCATGCATTGATACTTCACGGCAATGCAATTTATATAGATTTGGACAGCCATTTCACGTGAAACGCGAGCTTAGGACTACGCTTAGGCCACAATCGTTTGTAAATCCATTAATATAATTCATTGAAATTTACCAACTGGAAAGCATTAACTTATTCCATTCTGATCAAAATTATAGACTACCGAAAAGTATGCGCTTGATTTTTTCGACGCACTTAACTAGTGAAATTTTATCATTAAACGCGTGTGGTAGACTTTTTAACTGAAAATCGCTTTTTTTGCTGTCAACTTAGTTAAAAAACTGAAGCATTTTGTGGGCGTAAAAGTCTTCAAAAATGCCTGTATCGACAGCCTGTGCATGGTATCCTGAATAAAATATAATAATCGAAATGGCATTGCATCACTTTTAAATTATGATGGTAAATATATGTATTTTGTTGTTGTGCTGGCCTGGTAAACTCCTCATGCGAAGTTGTCTGCTCTGATATGTGAATTGCCCTTAAAACTTGGTTTTGTTGTGCCTGATTTTAAAGTGCGCCGTTTTTTGGCAACCGCTTTGTTTGCTACTTCTATTAACTTCTAATTCGAAAAAAATTTGTTTAAAAGTTTTCAAGTGCATTTGCTTCATTATTGGAAAAATGTTACTATAAAGTTATAAAAGGAATGCACTGATGTAAGTTTTAAAGATTAATGGAAAAATAATGATACCAAAATTTGTAAACAGACTCGAATTTGCTTAGATAAAGTAACGTAAAAAGCAGTTAGTAGATGTTTTTTTTTTTTAATTTATTAATTTTTTTTTGTTTTTTAAAGAAATTTTATAAATCTTTTTTTTTTTGAAATAAAACTGAAGTGCATGCACTGACAAACATTTGTAAATTTTCAAAAAATTACTAGTGATTAAATATTAATGTAAAAACTATTTTCAAACTAATTTTATTTTATTAAAAACTTATTTTAAAATTTGTTTTCAAAATTTTTTATTTGCTTTGATGAAAATTGAAAAATATAGCGAAAAATCTACGCGATTAATATTTGATCCAAGCGTCAAAGTAACGTAAAAAGTAGTTCGCGCATTTTTTTTTAATTTTTAAAGAAATTTTATAAATTTTTGTTTCTCGAAAAAAATTTTATTGATATAAAACTAAGGTGCAAGCTCTGAGAAAGATTTTTTAATTCTCAAAAATTATTAATTATTAAATTTATATGGAAAAATTATTTTCAAATAAATTTTATTTGAATTACAACTTTTTTTTTAAATTAGCTTTAAAAATTGTTTATTTGCTTTATTATAAAACGATTATTAATTATTAAATAAAGCAGACCTTATTATTTTCAAGTATTATTAATTAATATATTTATATTAAAAAAGTATTTTCAAGTTAGTGTTATTTTAATTAAAAAATTATTTTAAAAATAGTTTTAAGAATTTGGTGTTTGCTTTGTTATTATAGAAATTCTTAATTATTAAATTTAAATTCAAAAAATTTTCAAATTTTAAGTTATTATTAATTATTACAGTTAAATTAAAACACACATTTTAATACTAATTTTGTTTTAATTCAAAAATTATTTTAAAACTAGTTTCAAATTTTTTTTATTTGCTTTATTATTAAAAGGAGTGTTGACTATTAAATTTGAATTAAATATATATTTTAAGATTTTCAATTATTATCACTTACTAAATTTAAATTAAGAACCAAATATTTTAAAATTAAATTCAATTTAATTAAAAAAATATTTTAAAATTTATTTAAAAATTGTTTTATTTGCTTTATTATCAAAAAAATTATTAATTATTAAGTTAAAATAAGAAAAGTATTTTCAAATTAATATTATTTCATTAAGACTAATTTTAAAATACTTTTTTATTTTCTTTGTTACTAAAAAAAATAAACATTAAATTAAATTTAAAAATGTATTTTTAAATAATTTTAATTTTTTATTTATTAAGACTAACTTACAAGTTTTTATTTGCTTTTATTATGAAGAAAATCATTATTTAATAATAATTTTTAGATAATTTTTTATTTACTTTATTATTAAAAAAATATTAATTATTAACTTTCAATTAAAAAAGGATGAGTTGAAATTATTTAATTTTTTTTTTATTTATTAAGAATAATTTTTAAACAATTTTTTATTTACTTTATTATTAAACAAAATATTAGTTATTAAATTTAATTTAAAAATGTATTTTCAAATTAATTTAATTTTTGTTATTTATTGAAACTAATTTAAAAAAAATTTTTTTTTGCCTTATTTTTAAAAAAAAATTCATTATTAATTTAATTTAAAAATGTATTTTCAAACTAATTTAAATTTTTTATTTATTAAAACTAATTTTGAAAAACTTTTTTTATTGGCTTTATTATTAAAACAAATATTAATATTAAATTTAATTAAAAAAGTCTTTTTGAATTAATTTTTTTTATTATTAAGACTAATTTTAAATAATTTCTATTTTGTTTATTATTAAAAAAAGAAATATTTATTAAATTTAAGTAAAAAAAGTACTTTCAAATTAGTTTAACTTTTTTTATTTATTAAAACCAATTTTTCCATAAATTTTTATTTACTTTTTTATTAAAAATGTTGTTAATTATTAAATTAAAATTAGAAAAGTGTTTTCAAATTAATTTTATTTCTATTAAAAAATTACTTTAAATCCATATTAAATTTTTTTATTTTTTTTTGACGAAAATTTAATAATTTAGCAAAAAATCTATGCGATTAGTATTTGATTTAAGCGCCAGATTTTTAAATTTAAATTCGAAAAATATTGTAAAATTTTCTATTGTTAGTAATTGTTAAATTTGAATAAAAAAATTATTTCCCAATTAATTTTATTTTAATTAAAACATAATATTAAAATTAGGTTTAAAAATTTTTAATTTGCTCTTTTATAAAAAAAAACTATTAGTTATTAAATTTAAATTAAAAAAGTATTTTCGAATTCATTTAATTCATATTTTAGTTTAAAAATTTAGAAATTAAAATTTAAAATTAATTTTAAAATTTAAAATTAAAATTTAAAATTAGTTTTAAAACGTTTTATTTTTTTTTTCTTTGATCAAAATGGAAATTTTAGCAAAAAATATTTTATATATTTAATATTTACATATTCATATTATTAAAAAAACTTTGAAACTTTATTTTAAAATTTAATTTTGAAATATTTTATTTTTTTCTTTAATGAAAATTAAAAAAATCAGTAAAACTGCTATGCATTTAGTAGTTGATCTAAGCGCCAGAGTAACGTAAAAAATGTTTAATAGGATTCTGTTACGAAGCAGTGCAAAATATATTCACTGAAATTGGAATTGAAGCACGATTTTCTACTTGAACAAAAAACAATAAAGTCTGAAATTTATTGCCACAAAAATTTGTCATAAACTTCAATGGAATATGAATGAATGTATGCATGTATATATGTGCACATACTCGTACATGTGAAAAGAACAAAAAAAAATCATTAAAACCGTAAACCTCTAAAATGTTTAATAAAATTGATGCACTCCAAGTCACTGATTCAATAATTCAGTAATAGAATTTCCAAAACTACTGAAAAAAAATTCACTTATTCACTTTCTCCTCATGCGTACACACACATGCATCTACATGCATATGCATGTATGCAAATTAAGTTCTTTTTTATTGCACTGCAGCTACTCACCAACACCCTTTGAGAGACCGGAAATGCGCTCATTGAAAATTTTTATATAGGTCGCCATTTTCGTTGTTGTGTGTATGTATGAGTCGTTCTACAAATAAAAAATAAGCAAACACACAATGTAATACACAATTGAACAAGCAAATTTTTTATGAATTAAATAGTACAGCACTGATTTTTTTCTATTTTTTTTTTGTTTTAAGAATTCATTGAATAAATTGCAACGCGTGCAAAATTCAAATGTAACGATTCATGTGGGAATATGAGAATATGAATATGTATCGCATAGCACATATCGGATTCTCAAGTATATTTAATATATATTTAATATTTATATAAGCACTCGCGTAATACCAGTATTTCGAATTTTGTAGAGCGTCTGAGCTTTGAGTACTGCTTCACACGAGCGCGTTCACAATTCTAATGGCTAATATTTGAATTGATCCATGCTAAGCGTTTTCAAGCGCTTACAAAGCAACCAACATTTATATGCATACATATGTACATAGCTATGTATGTATGTGCTAGCAACTTTGTACGTCAAAATAGTCAAATCCATAGTTAAAATAATAAACGCTCAAAAATCTGTGCTTTGAATAATGAATTTGATTTTAAGCAACCAGCAACTGTGTGACAGGCAGCAACAAGTTTGCTAGAATCGATTCTTACACAGACAGGTAATTATGTATCATATTATTGAATCGATTGGAATTTTGTGTAAGCTAATTCGATTAGTAGCGTTTGCCAATATACTATGCGAGTATGCGAGTAGTGGTGGATGGTCCACTCGCTTTCAATTGGCTTACAATCAAAACTAAGGCTTAGTAATTCAAAGAAATGAAAACCCCAATTCTCATGTGGTGGAAAATAGAATATTTGTATGATTTTGGGTTTTTTGCTTTTTGGCAATAAAGAAAGTGAGAAGAGAAAAAGTAAAGAAAAGAGAAAAATAAAAATAAAAATGAAAATATCGCATGAAGGCCATAGAACAGAGTGCAATGAAATTTCATATGCTACGCTCTTGAAGTACTTCATTTTGATCAAACTCTACTCACTTGTGGAAACCGACCGGTGCATAGTCATGCGTTTGAGGTCACTTGTGTTTGACCTGATCATACAATCTTTTATGATTGTGTGTGTGTTTGAAGTAGCTGAATCTAGCATATTATTGGATTGCATGTTCGGAATTTTACATGCTTATGGTTGTAAGACCCTTAAAAAATTTTTTTTTTATTTTATAAAAATATTTGATCAATACGACACTGCATTTGTAGACAAGGTAGATTAGGAAAAGCAAGAGAGATTTTTATACTTTACTAGACTATATTTTGGCTCAAATCAAACCTTTAAGAAACTGAAGAGGAAGTCAAGAACGGATTTGTTACGCTAATAAGCAAAAAATTAGAAATAGTGGCACCACTGCGCGCTTTCCATGCATGTCTGAGTTTTAAGTATTGGGTTGGTGAATAAGTTCATAACGTTTTTATATTTTGTTTTATTTTACATTTTCTTTTATTTGTTTGCTGCTTGGCAAAGGGTAAGTATTCATTCTAGATAGAACTCTTTTTGCTCTACAAAACTATGTTAGTTGTTTTTGAGTTATTTAATTTTTTAATAGGTTTGAGGCTTAGAAATAGAGTACCCAGGAAGCAAAAATCAATCTTTTTAGACACCTGCTCCGCAACGTAATACAAATACTTGTAGGCTGAATGTTAAAAAATTGGTTGGAATAAATAAATGAATTAAAAAAAAACAACAAAAAATTAACTATAAATTTCAGTAAAATCAGTTCCTTCATATAATATATCGTCAAATGAACTGCGTTAAATGACTATAGCTCGGAGACTTATTGACTAAATTTCGCACAATTGATGGGTCTCAATGAATTGTAAAAAAAATTTAAAATATATCTACTGCATATAAATCCAAGTTTCAAACTTTGTGTAAATTTAAAAAAAAAAATCAACAAAATTTCATAATTTTTAATAAGAATTTTTAAAAAATTGTAAGTATACTGGGTTATCATCATCATCGTCATCATTTGGCGCTACAGCTCTGTGTGAGCTTTGGCCAGCTGCACAAAATGTCTCCATTTGCCACATCCTTGGTTGATTCCATCCGGTTGTTGAGCTTGATCAGTTGCAGTTGATCCAGTTGCTGATCTTTCCCCATGTCGTCTTCTAGTTCCTCGTCAATCCATCTTGATCTTGGTCTGCCTCTTGCTTTCATTGCAAATGTTTTAGCGTCAATTATTCTTCGTTGAGGTCTCGTTTTCCCCTCTTATAAGTTGCTCCGGTTCATGGTTCCATCTTATACGCCACTCGACTACACTGAAGATTAGTTTTAAAACGTTTCTCTCGAATACTTGGAGTTTGTTGTTATCTTTTTCACTGATTGTTCAAGTCTCCGATTCGTAGCAACGAACTGATTGTGCTATAGTTTAAACAACGAAATTTTGCAATCTCTATTCAGCAGCTTAGATTTGAAAAGGTTAATAAGTGCGCAGAATACTCTTTACCCTGCTTGTATTCTCTCGTCGATTGTGATGCTCATTGCGTTGTCGTAGCTTAGTTTAAGCCCCAAATACATGAAAGTTTGCCCCGATTTTGATTATATCTGGTACCACATTATTTTTTCTGAACATCAACATTCATATATTTTGTTTTTTACTCGTTAATTCTCAATCTAATTTCACCGGTTGCTTTTTTCTACAAGTTTATCACAGAAAGCATTTGATAACGCATTAAAGTTTTTGCTGATTTTCGCAATAACATCCGCGTACCCAGTTCTTTTTGCTTCACTTACTTCACCTATTACGAAGCACAGTCAAACATTTAAAATGGTTGAGGAAAGCGTGTCGCCTTGCCAAGCTCCGGTCTGTATTTTAAAAGCTTCAGATAATCTGCCTTGGGCCGAAACTCGCGATTCGGTATTGCGCAGAG
Source organism: Anastrepha fraterculus (assembly GCA_037575425.1). NCBI lineage: Eukaryota > Metazoa > Arthropoda > Insecta > Diptera > Tephritidae > Anastrepha > Anastrepha fraterculus. Next base: position 150,968 of record JAYXIM010020047.1, on the reverse strand, counting down.
TCATCATTACCATACCCGTCAAGTTTTTGGGGACTCCACATTGTTCAAATTTCACAGGGATTTCATTCTGTTAATGCTGCCAAATGCTTGCTTAAAATCACTGAACATCATGTTTAGGTACTCATAGCACTTCCTCATAGACTGTTTTAGGCAGAATATTTGATCGGTCGTCGCTCTTCCGGGTCTGAAGCCACATTGGGTTATAATTTCCCATTTAATTTCACGTCTCTTACTCAGAACTTTTAAAGAAAATTTTAAGTATGCAACTTCATAAATCATTAAATTTCTGGTCCAATAAAGTGCAAGTTTCAATTATCTAAAAAATTACGTTGATTTTTGACAAGTTTTTTTGTTGACGGTCTTGGGGAAGAGAATTTCAAAGTCGAGTCACTTGCACCAAAAAGTGTCTTTATGACGTTAGTGTTTTGTATCTAGCAGCGAGAAGTTTTGAATTTCACACTGACTTCGTGGTTGTTATTCTGAGATTGAGGTATCCAGGTATGTGTAGAGAAGTAGTGTTGCGCAGAGCAAGCGAAGCATTCCGTACAATTATCCGACGACTAAATTTATGTGACTATCCCAAGTTAATGTTTTATCGAAAATGTTTCCAACATTTTTAGCTGTATAATTGATAGCAATGCCGACCGGTAAGATTTTTGGATTTTGGACATAATAAGCACACATAATAAGCACGGATTTTTGGACATAATAAGCACTCGAGACTTCTTAGAGTTAAGAGTTAGTGCATTGTCGGTTACTCATTTGTTAAAGCGACATAAGTTTTGGGTGATTTTAAGAATACAGTCATTAATATCATTGAGCTTGCTATATCTGTAAGCCTGGTTAATTCTAACAAATGCGACTTTTTGCCAAGCTTTTCTGCATACAAAATTACAGAAATACTTTTTTAATTTGGCAAAAAATAACCTGTTCACAGAGTAATATTTGTCGTATTTTCAATTACTTCTAACTACTGATGATGGCTTCGCAATTTGCTATCTTAATTAGTTTCAGTTGATCGCGATTTGCTCTCTAGTGGATGATCGGCGAAAAATAATTGCAGATGACACATTAAAGAAAAAGGTGTGGTAAGATTTAAATTAATGTTTTGCTGATAACAGGCGCCCGAACACTAAATAATATTTAAGTAATAGCCAAGTCTCCGGCCCAACAATTACAAAGTATTAAATACAAAAGTTACAGGCTACTTTGACGTGCCGAATGAAATTTTCAAATTGATAGCCGAGAATGGCGCAGCAGTTTCGGAGCTAGTATGCAATTACATATACAGTCTGTGTCAGAAAAAAAGAACCGCGATTATTCATGGAGCATAAAAAATATATTTAAAAATTTTTTTTACATGCAAGTTTGTACAAAACTACGAGTCGCAATTACTCAATAAGCCGTGTAGCCTTCATCGGTGTCGGGTATAGCCTGGCATCTTCTTCATGCTTTGAACCAGCTTTTCTGCGTAAATGGTCGACAAAGAGGACCAGGTTTTGCGAACTTAACGCACGAGTTGCTTTAAATTATGGACTGGCCTTCCGGCAAGATGCGTTTTCATAGTTCCCCACACATTTTCAATGGGGTTGGCGTCTTGTGACTAGGAAGGTCAGTCCAATACTGTGACGCCATTTTCTTGTTTTGTTGTTTCTCAATGTGTTTTTCTGAAAGCAGTGGTTTTGGTGATGTGGGACGGTAGGATATGTTCACCTCCTTCAGTCGACATTCGATGGTGTTGATACTCTATTCCCTTTTTAGCAAGACCTGATCGTGCTTAGGATAGTCACAAAGAAGAATCCCGCTTAAAAAGTTGGACGATCACTTTATCCTCCTTTTTTGCCGTCACTCGCTTCAAGGCGCGCTCGGAAAAGTCATCAACATTTTTGTACACCTTATACTGTTGATTCCACATCACAAGAAACTTTTTTTGATTTTTTAATTACTTTTGCAGCCGCGGCGTAAGAGAATTTCGGCCATTTCAATTCAACCGGGCTATTCGGGACATGGTCTTCGATTTCGATGTAACTCAAATATGTTGCTCTCTGGTCAAAATAATGCGACACGTATTTTTTTGTTCGCCCGAAAAAATTTTGTTTTTCGGCTCAAACTCGATTTTTTTTAATTAATTTTAATTTTGTTTTTTTTTATAACTTTTTCCAAATCAAGAGAACACCTCAAACTTCAATTAAGCTGAATGCCCAGTAGTAAAATGAGTTGTTAATAAACAACCTGTTTCGCACTTTTTGGTTTTTGCAAAATAAAAAATGTTCAACTACTTTTTTGCAACTGTTTCTACATGAAATCGCTCGTGTAAGTAATGACGATCGTTTTTTCTTATATAATTAAAAAAAATCGAGTTTGAGCCGAAAAACAAAATTGCCGATAACTCCTGAAAAAAATTTTTTTCGGTCGAACAAAAAAATACGTGTCTCATTATTTTGACCAGAGAGCAACATATTTGAGTTACATCGAAATCGAAGAACATGACCCGAATAGCCCGGTTGAATTGAAATGGAAAGCATCCGTCTCAAAACGCTTCGCGTACTGCTCACTCATTTTTGTTTGCCTGCGTTTACGGGAAAGTTTCGAACGACACTAACCTGAGTTAGCACTGGCGTCCTAGCCCTTGAATGAGACTATTACGCAGCAAAAAGCAGACCGAAATATATCTTGAAATTACAAGAAAATAACCGGTTCTTTTCTTCTGGCACAGGCTATATGATTCAGGTGAATTTTCTGACAATTTACTAAGATCAACGTTTATTCCCTTTCCCGAGAAAAGCATTGCAAAAAATGTGAATATTTCAGGCTTATTAGTCTAATGTGTTATGCATTAAAAATCTTTCAGTGCGCATCGTTAATAGGACGAATGCAATTTAGATTCAGAGAAGCTATGGGTACTCGATAAGCATTAATGGGTATCCAAGTTCTGATACAAAAATGTAAAGATGTGCGAAAAAACGATTTTTATGCTGTAACGACTATGTCTAAGCATTTGAAGGAGTGCAACATGATAAGTTAATTGAACATTAATTTCACTAAATATTGACAGCAAAGATATCCCCGATGTATGGAGAACTTACATTGAAATCAAAGCGCAGATATAAGCTTTGGAGATATGCACACGAACTGTATTGAAGTACATCGAGGAGCTCGACAAAGTATGTATTTTATCCCTACTGATATTTAATGTATTAATATATTCAGAAGCTCTCGAAACTCATGACAGCTGGTAACAAAATTAACGGTCAGTTTTTAAATAAAATGCATTATGCCGGTGGCACAGCCTTAGAAAAAGTTAACTCACTAAGTAATTTTTACTTTAATTAAAGAATTAAAAGAAAACAGTCATTAGTCACAGAAATGGCTAAATTTATAATAACAGTATAAAAAATAATTATACAATCAAATGTGTACCGAAATGGAAATATCTTGGCTGTTAGTTGAAAGAAATTTGTATGTGGGAAAAGGATGCAGAATTCAAATAGTTAGAAATGTCTTCTACAAATATCGCAAGATCTTTACATGTGGAAACAAGAACGAAGCCCGTGGAATCTTTCGAAATGTGGTGCTAACGTAGCAAATTAAAAATATTTTGTAACAAATATCGATATGCGGATGAGGGTAGACAAACGTAAAGAGTAGGTAAAGAGAGTAGAGTAGACACAAAGAGCTGTTTGAAAAATACGAAATAATCCACCTAATACTACAAGCAAGCTTAGAAGACAGAAGACGAATCGGACGAAAATACTATAGATGTGGTGGTTGAGAAATATTCGAAACTGTAACAATATTGTAAGAAAGATATGTGTAAGTATAAGAAGGTGTTCTCTGACTACTAACTGCAAAGTCTACACTGCGCTCTGGCAAAACTTAATTTTACAAGGACAAAATGTCTGCTTCAATTCAACAGATCAACTACAAGCTCTAAGGGCACCCTCGCCAGTAGAATGGCGGCTATACCTCATAATGGCCCAAATGTCGATTCATCGCCGATCTCAACTTGTTGGCCTTTGTCCTTCAACTAGGTCTAAAATTTTACCTAAGGATCTTAGGCTACGTGCCTATAAAATACAGCTTGTGCATGAATCAAATACAAATGACCATCGTTTGTGTCGCATTTTCGCGCATTGGGCTCATTTAGATTGACCTCATTAGATTATTCAGATTTTTTAGAAAAAGTAGTCAAAAATTAGACTGATCGAATGACCCTTGTAACTCCTAGTTGCGCTGGACATATGACGGATATCATATTCAAAAAATAAATGCCATGTAAATTATCTACCAGATTCTAATGTAAAAAAATTATTCAATCAATTTTTTGTTTTCTATTGTCATTTTAAATTCTCAAGCTCTTTAAAAACACTCGATATTTGCATATAAACGACAGCATTCAATGTGGTTATTCCTTAAAAAAGAGAAGAGCTCGATTTATTGATGGAAATGGGCTTGAAAGTTGCCAGTAGCAGTCCTCCATGCACCCCTGGTAGGCCAACGAAAGGAAAGCCTTCAACTCCTTTGTCGCACTCTCTTTGATCTCCTCTATCGACTGAAATCTCCTTCGACGAAGTGGTAGCTTCAATTTGGGAAACGAAAAGAAGTCACACGGGGCCATATCAGGTGAATACGGTGCTTGTCCGATGGTATTTACTTGGCGTTTGGTCATATACTTCAGCACAATTTGGGGTCGGTTCGATGGCGCGTTATCATCATGCAAAATCCAAGAATTGTATGCCCACATTTCCGGCCGTTTGCGACGTATATCATGTCTCAAACGCTTCAAAACGGATAAATAATAGTCTTTATTGACTGTCTGGATCGATGGAAGGTACACTACGCCTTGGTAATCGAACAACACAGTCAATTAAACATTCTCGGTACTTTTTGATCATAGGGTATGTATGTACATATGTACAATATAAATAATTAAATTTTTAATTATTTCAATATTGAAAAATTAATTGATGTAACGAAATTCAGAATAATACAACTACATACAAAATGTTTCACGGAATTTTTTAACCGAATGCGCATTGCATGCAAACAATTGAGCACTAAATTAATGAAAAATAAATTATGTCACTAATTTTTCTTTACAAACTTTTCAAATTGAGAAAATCTTCTTTGCAATCAGTTTATTTTTTAATTAACAGATATTTTATTTTATTTATTGTAATTGCTTCTCATCACCTTTTTTCTGCAATAAACTGTGGTATTTTTATTGCTATTGGCTCCTTCTGATGCTCAAACGATTTTAAATATAAATATGTAATTTCATTTCCTCGTAATTCTAGGTTTTGTAACGCTGAAATATTTGTATCATTTGAATTTTTTTATGTACTATATTTCGCAAGTATCTATTGCATACTTTTTCGAGGTCAACAATGCATTTACTTTAGCCAAGTATTTATGATATTTAAATTACCAAAGAAAATTATATTCGCTAATGCAAAGCATCCCACTTACTAAGCTTTGAAAACATAAATGCCAACATATTTAGAACAGAGACGAACATGCAATTGTGAACTTTTTAGCAAAACGATATTTTTACAGTACTAGAAAAAATTAAAGCAACATCTCAGTAGACTGGTTGCACACACAATTTTTTTTATAAAAACTGCATTATGCAATTAAATTTTTGTTATTAATTTTTGATTTCTTCTTCAGGATCCGTTTATAGTAAATGATTTGGACTTTCGCCATATTACTAAGCATCAATCTTTCTGCTTTTGATATGTGCATCAGTTGTACTTGGTTTCTGGGCATATGCCTTAGCCCCCAAATATGTTGGGTTGTACTAGGATTCGAGGCAAGGTGAGTTTTGTCGAGCTCGGTCTGACATTCCTATACTTTGGGGATATGAAAGCTACTTTCTCATCATCAACTGAAGAATCTGGCTTCTCCTCATGATTCTTTGGCTAATTTCTAAATTTAAATGGCTGGACGGAGATGTAGGCTTATTCCGTACTAGAAAGTTGCTTTGGGCACAAAAGGCCATGAGATCGAGGTGCAAACCTTATAAAGAATATAAGGAGCTTGAGTTTCGACCACTACTGCTTTTATGTACATAAACCAAGAATTCAGGTGGTAGTAACGATGTCACTCTATTTAAAAATATTTGCTTGCTTTGCTTACCAGATGAAATATCATTTCATCTTTATTGTCGGCATAAAATCGTCGATCTCACTAAGTTAGGGGGCACATCAGAAAATATCAGAAACAAAGGGCTAAAATCGACATTCGCCTTTCAACTTCATAGAGGTTAGGCGTGAACGTCAATGCACAAAGAAGCAAGAAGCAACAGCAATCATTGTAAACAAAGTTCCCACAGCATAATAATATTTGCGAAAACAATTCAAAAGAACATCAGCCGCCGATATTACACAGCATTGCACGCACACTTGCAAACCAATTAATAAACACTTGCACTAATAACAAAAACAACAACGCCAACGCCAACAATTATCCAGCGGCGTTAGTGTCATACTCGATACGCGAGTTCAATGACAAATTTTGGTTAATGCCACCACAAAATTGTAAAAATACGCTTACACATTTTCATACATACACACAAACAACTACTGTTCTTTAACGCTGACATGACTGTATTTTTTTTTTTTTTTTGCTTTTGTAATTTCGACGCCAAATGCCATTTGTGTAGTACAAAAACGGTTTCAACTTGGCATTCAACCAACTTTGCACATTTATTGGATGGCACTCAACAGCTGTTGGCTGTTTGGCCACTTGACTGAAACCTTGCCTTGTGCGGCAAATAATTGGTGAATTTAGCAAAGAACCTCACCTCGTGCAATGCCACACCAATACCAGCACGTGTGAATGCATCCATACGCGCACACACATACATATGTACGTGCAAGAGCATTTAAAAATTGCATGGCAATAAATGTTTGCGGCTAGAACAAGCAATAACAACGAGCTGGTTGCAAGTGGCAAGACGTTAACCTGAAAAATTATGACAATAAAAAAAACAACAAATTGCTACTTAAGCAAAAATTCACAAGATCGAAGTCAAGGCGTTCGACTTTTTTTCACATTGATTTTTTAATCGCTTGATATTTTTTGTTCTTTAAAACAAAATGCAACAAAATGCAGCGCTGTATGCTGCTCTGTAGCTGCTGGTTGCTAAATAAGAAAACTCCTCAGTACGAGCAGAGCCGGTTGATAAGAGATTTTTATGGTTTTACAAGTGCAGAATTTATAATTTTCTAATTTTAAAATAATTCAATGTGAATCTTACTGAGTCAAGAACTAAATAATACTTGAATATAATTCCGTTCCAGGCACCATATCTAGTAAAATAATTAGTTGCAAAATGCTAACAGGCGCCTAGAAAACTAATATTTTGCACTTCAAAGGCCAACAAAGGATGGATCTACCATAATTGATAAACAGTCGATTAAATAGAAGGTGTTTGTCAGCCGTTTCTCTCTCGAATAACTTGATACTAGGCTCATCTGGATTTCCGGTAACAGTGGCATAGAGGGAAACTGCTGGACTGATGAGCTCGCTAGACAGGAGACTCTGGAAACAGTTTCATCGCAAAGCGAGAGGATTGGGGTTCCCTTGAGAACCCTTGGAAAGATGGGCCTCGCATCAACTCAGCGGGCGATGGGCTAGTACGCAAAGTGGAAAGTCGCGAAATCATTCTGACCACGGGTAGATCGGAGGCACTCGAGGGAACTTCTTAGTCTAACAAAGCCGCAGCTATCGAATTTGGTAGGTTTTCTGACCGGACGTTGTCCGTTAGGTGTCTATGCGGGCAGGCTTGGGATTGCTTCAAGGATGAGGTGCGATCATTTCTACTCAGCTCCCCTGTTCTCGTCGGGCAAACATTTAGATATCTAACCTCTCACTTTTTTGCTACACGTGCGGATATTGCAGGTTTAAGCAACACACATCTGGTGAAATTCATCAGTAGCTTGAAGCGGGTAATACGAGCGTAATTAGCAACAGCTGGTTAGCATCCACTGTTCTCGTACTAGTCCGAAAGGATACAAATTATAGCCAGTATAAATTTTATCTATAAATTTGATCTATGAAAAAGACATTTTTCAGAAATGTTGCCATTTACACATTTTCGAACTAGTCCGAGAGTATATACATAGGTTGTAATCAGTATAATTTGGTCGACTGCTTGAAAAAAAGTTTTTCAGCAATCTTGTAATTTATACATTTTCGAACTAGTCCGAAAGTAAGCAATTTGTTACCAGCCTACAGTTGATCGACGCCACGAAAAAAAAAGTTTTTCTTGTACTTTATACATTTTCGAACTAGTCCGAAAGTCCAATCTAAATTTGGTCGGCGCCATGAAAAAAATATTTTTCAGAAATGTTGCCATTTAGACTTTTTCTAACTAGTCCGAGAGTATAGAAGTTGTAACCAGTCTAAATTTGGTCGACGCCATGAAAAAAACGTTTTTGAGATTTGTTATAATTTATACATTTTCGAACTAGACCGAAAGTATGCAGTTTGTAGCCAGTCTAAATTTGGTTGGTCTCATGAAAAAATCATTTCTCAGAATTGCTATCATGTATTCATTTTCGAACTAGTCCGAAGGTATTCAGTTTGTAACCAGTCTAAATTTGGTCGGCGCCATGAAAAAAAACCTTTTTAAGATTTGTTGTAATTTATACATTTTCGAACTAGGCCGAAAGTATTCAAGTTGTAACCAGTCTATATTGCATCAAAATTGATTTTGCTTAATTAAACTGTAAGTTTTGTCGTGTTTCATCACTTATTAATAATTATTAACTTTTTAATAATTATAATTAAAATTTGTATTTAACCCTTTACCGCATATGGTAAATATTATATATAAAATATCCACAATATCCTACATAAATAAAAATTTTCCTGGAGTCGGTATACTCATCTTTCTCGATAGTTAATAATTTTTCCGCTTTTCAACTGTTTTCTATACTTTAACAACTAGTTTTTATATATGTTCCCGAAAAAAAAACCAAAATAAAAAACTTTTCCATTATTTTTCTTTTAATACCTATATCTTTTTGATAACTAAATAAAGTTATTTTCACCGTGAAACATTTTTTTTCAACGCTTCATTAATTCATGCAATAAAGGGTTAATTCTGATTTTTTTTTAATATTTTCTTTTTAATTTCTTTTTATATATCTGTGATCCTATTGGACTGGAAAGTAGATATGGCAGTTGCTCTCCAAGCTTCTCTAGTTTGATAGACTTTAAACAGACGAATAGCTCCTTTAGTTTCATGAAATTTCTAAATGAGTGGTTACGGACTACGTGAGTGGCGTCATTGGGACGTCAAATTGAATATTGCAATCGAGTACTTGATCAAGAATGATTAGAGAAAAGAGCTCCCAAATCCTTTCAAGAAGTACTAAAAAGAAAAAAACTATTGAAGGCGCACTATAATTATCATCTCAATCTAAAAATGATCTTCATCTGAATCTAAATACCAACTACATACTCGTACCATCAACCCGTTTGTTATCCCTAAGCCTCGAGTACCTGCTTTTACATTCAAGCACCTTACACTTCGTGTGACACTCTTCACAATTATTAAAATTTAATTGGCGATACACTTTGCGTGCTAATTATGTAAATATGTCACAGAAAACTAGAACACAAATATTTTTGTTTATCTATCAAGAGGTTCTCATTCCAATCAATAACAAACAGCAAATATTATATTTATGGTATGCCCATACTATCTAAGCGATTCGCCGCCACTTCCGATTTCCTACATTTCCTATGCACAGTGACGTCATCAGCTAGCTGCCCAAATTAGCGGTCGCCTCAATGAAACCGAAACGAACAATGAACTCAAGCTTCCTTCGCCATTTGCGACAAACAATTGGCATTAATAATAAACTAAAAAATATATAAAATGTATTTATTTGTAGATAACAGATGAATAGTTAAAAGAAAAACAAAGCAACTGAATCGCTTGCAGTTTACTGTCGATACTTTTTGGCATGGCTTGCAAGTAACCAAATCCAGTGCTTGTGCATATACCACATTAACATGCTTGTCCACACACCCATTCACTCTCTTCGAAACTACTTAGACTCTATTCTTGGCCGGTTGAAAAATTGTCTATCTAATTCTACAATAACTTGCTTCGATCTTGCAATCATTAAACGAGTGAGTAGATTTGCTAAGTGGTAGAGGTGAAACGTGTTTGAGCCGCCTGCTGACCTTAAACGCAAGAAATGCGCTATTCTCTATTGGCAGCCTTCCAATTTCAATTCCCTTCTACAAATTAAGTTCTTCACAAGTTTATGTGTTTGTGTCTTTTACGATATACTCGCATGGCTAGGGTGGTTACAGTTCCGCAAATAAAGATTTTGAAGTAAAGAAACAAAGCAAACAAAAAAAACACATAAAACTCAAAATTCTAAGCAATAAAATTAACTAAGTTTGATATGTGCATATGCGTACATACTCACATACATACATACAGACACTCATATGTACATACACACAATATGTAAGTTATCACAGTTTTATCTCGGTTGATATGCGCAGCTTCATTTACATCGCTGATTGTAGTCGAACTAGTTTGAAAGGGTAGAACACGATTTTGAAGTTTTTTTTTTTTATTATGTCACTTTCGATTTTAACTCGATGGTAAAAATTCTGCTAGCGATTCTAAATTAACTTCTGAATAAGCTCGACTTTCTAGTTCTTTCTTTCTCTCAACATTACGTAGTATTCGATGCTAATCAGATGGAGTTTTTGTTAGAAATTCGAAAGGCAATAAAACACGTAAAAGTTATGAAAAAGACCATCACATTAACCGTAGTGAAAAAAGTTCTGAATAAACTCTTTGCTGTTTGGGATTTTTATATATTACAGATTTCTTATTTACATACAAAATGTGCCGAATATATTTGTAATACTGCAAGCGAAAAGACTACAGAGCCTCAACATTTAGACTATTTTTCTTTTTTTCTGTGTACACAATTTTTTTTTTTTTAATAAAAGTGTATGTCATTGCCTAACAAAACCCATACAAATCTAAAGTTCAAACTATATAAAAATTATAAAAATTCAAAAACAATTCATTAAAATTTTAAAATCCTAATTCAAAATACGTAGAAAAAATTTGGGTAACAGTTTTGTAGTGCGTTAAATTTTAGTAATATATATAAATCTCTATTTCCCACTATATAAAAATTATAAAAATTCGAAAAAATTTAATTGAAAATTAATTACAATTTTAAGCTTTTAATTTAAAATATTTATGCAAAAAAAAAAGCATTTTAAAATCTTAATTTAAATATTTAGAAAACATTGCGGTACGCAGTTTTACAAAATTTTATTCAAATTCATGACAATTTTAAAATTAGGGGAACTGCACAAATTATTTCTCAGGAAAGTGCAGAAAAGATGGAGCTATATTTCTTTATGTGCTACTTCGAAAACCCTTTGGCCCCAATACGGTATAAGAAGGACTCAGAAAGTCTTTGGACTCCTCGCCATTCAATTTCCAAACCGTGTTTACCGGTCACTGGACGATCGGCACACACGCAGAAAAGCTAGGGCTACCATTTAACCCCCATTGCAGAAGCTATGGGGGCCTTTCAGAGAAGGAGACTGTAGAGCACTTTCTCTGTAAATGTGCGGGTTTGGCAGCTAGACGACTAAAGTCAGTGAGTGCTCCTTTCTTCGACAGCCTGAGGCAGTGCGCCAACCTAAATCCAATAAATCACCTCCATTATATCAACAGTTCCGGCGCTTTAGTGCTACTTCAGGAGTGCCAGACCGGCACTTCAACCATTTCGCCTACCTACCTACCCTTAATATTAAATTTTAGTACAATAAAGTGTAGGTGTGAAGTTGCTCAACATTTTAAGTGATTTTTTATAATTTTTTGTTCTTTGAAAGCGTTGAGTATTTTATCAATCTTATAAATGCACGAAAATCTTTTACATGAAGAAAACTCGAATCATCGAAGGAAAAAAAATTATCAAAAATCAACGAGAATTTCGAGCCACTTCTAACTTGCACTTTATTTTACTAAAATTTAATGGACATAAAACTGCATACTCGAAATTTTACTAAAAATTCTTAATTATAATTTTATTAATAAAATTAAAAGGTTAACATTTTTTGAAAATTTGCTGAATTTTTATAATGTTTGTATAAGGTTTGTAATTTGAATTTATGAGGATTTGGTTAGGTAATACGCTATAACTTTATAAAAAAAATGAATATTCATAATTCACAAAAAACCAAAATAATCAAAATTCATGAAAATATTGGGTTGCTATAGATTTTTCGCGGGCAATATGTACATTTGAGTCGATTTTCCCAAGCTAAAGTTAATTTCAATTTAACCGCCAAAATACAAGAATTCTATTTGAAGGGCTTCAGTCAACATAGCCATACATAATTACCGCTAAAACTGGTTATTAGGTGGTCTGCGGCAGAATAAAGCGAACATTAGATACAACTCATTTCGTTTTTAAGGTGCATGTGTAGGTATAAATGTATGTATATGTGTAATTACTTCTACTACCTTGAATTAATTCAGTACCAACTGATTTGTTCATTGATTTGAAAGTAATAAATTAGTGGGTATTAAAGTAAAAGTGAGTAGTTTTTGAATCTATCTCAATAAAAAATTAGAACTTATATCCAATATTGCACTCAAAATCCATAATCGACAGTATTCATACATATGTATAAGAACTTACACTTACAACATTTTCAGTAAGCATTATGAAAAATGTTTCAAATTTAAATATTTAAAGTAGCTATTCTTTACAACTGATGGGCTGCTGAATGCACTACGCACCGCTTCTATGTTTTATTGCCTAAAAAGCAAGAACAAGCAGTGTAGGGAAATCCACTGCTTACGATGTAAAGTTTTTCTATCGAATTCAGAATGTATTCTTGTTTATATTATCAAGTATTAATCAAAGTTTTATGGTAGCATCTTAAAAATGTGTGTTTTGAAAGCATTCATTTTCCCCCTAATTGCGCAATTCTTAGTGTAAGCATTTGGTACTATGAATTGTGATCCAGGGTCAAGAAAATATGTCGTTGCTTAAGACAATCAACAGAATTAGTTCAATAAGTAAAAGATATACATATATGAATTTATATTTTGAAGGCTTTCGTAAAATGGCTTACAACCGAGCTCCCACAAAAGCTCAATTGCTACTAAATTGTCAAGCATTTTGCTATTTTTTATTGAACAAATTGATATTAAAGACCTAGAAATTAATAGCAGAAACGTATCCAGTTAGACATCGATGCAGTTTCGTTAAAACGGAGAATGAAATAATTTGGTCTTACGCAGATTAGCTTGGATGGAAAAATTTTGTATACCGAACGTAATTCAGAAAATTCATACAACGCATTGTCGATCAGAGGTTTGCTCGTCGAAAAGCACAAAAGCCATTATTTTCTCGGTAGAGGGCTGTAGTCGTCGATATATCGTAAAGTAGGTTAGGTTAGGTTATGGTGGCAGTCGATCTGCACGACCAACTCACTTAGACCTACAGGTCCGTTGTGATACACGGGAATCTCATTTACTTTCCTTCGTGGAACCACTTTGTAGCTCTTATGAAACGTAGTATTAACCCCAACCCCACGCCAGACAGCTCTGTAAGAGAATTAAAATAGTATTTACCTAGACAACCTACTCTGATTTTAGCTAGGGCTGGCAAATTGCAAAGGAAGTGCTCAACTGTTTCTACCTCTTCATCATCTCTGCAACTTCTGCAATATTCATGGGAGAAAACCCCTAGTCTCGAGGAATGCCTGCCAAATAGCCAGTGACTGGTTAAACTAGACAAGAGGCTAAGCAATTCCTTTGTTCTTTTCTTATTTATTCGCGGCCATAGTAGCCTAGCTGCACAATTCCACGACTTTTATTTATAATTTCTAGGAGGATTTTTTTAGGCAGTTTTATAGTTTGTTAAGTTTTAGTGTAAGAAGATGCCAGAGTGAAGTTGCTGAAATACTCTCTTATTTTTTGATAATTTTTCCTTGCCAGTGTTGCGCATTTTCTCCACATGAAAAAAAATCGTGGAATGTGCAATAGCTTCAAGGAAACAACTTAAACAAAAATCAGCAAACTTTTTTAGCAACACCAAACTTGTACTTTATTTTTCTCTAATTTAAAGGGCTATAGAACTGCATACCCCAAAGTTTTCTAACGGCTGCATGAAATGTGATAAATTTTGATTGAAATCGAATGAGTATTTAAAGATTTTACATACAATTTTAACCTCAAGTAGAGAAACGGTGCTTTAGCACTAAAGAGAAGTGCCAGTCTGGCATTTCAACCATTTCACCAGAAGTTTTGCATCATCTGCAAACAGTTGGCAAACTTGAAATGACTCGGTAAGTTATTAAAAATACAATGAACAACAATGGAGTGCCACTGTGAGTTCCTTGCAGAATGCCTGAATAAGCTGCAACTAAAGTTGTAGCGTATGCCGATGATATCGACATCATCGGCCTTAATAACCCCACTGTTAGTTCTGCCTTCTCCAAACTGGAGAAAGAGGCAAAGCGAATGGGTCTGGTGGTGAACGTGGACAAAACGAAGTACCTCCTGTCATCAAACAAATAGTCGGCGGCACACTCACGTATCGGCACCCACGACACTGTTGACAGTTATGATTTCAAGGTTGTAAAGGACTTCGTATACTTAGGAACCAGCATAACACCGATAACAATGTCAGCCTTGAAATCCAACGTAGAATCTCTCTTGCCAACAAGTGCTACTTTGGACTAAGTAGACAATTGAGCAGTAAAGTCCTCTCTCGACGAACAAAACTAACACTCTATAAGACTCTCATCATGCCCGTCCTAACGTATGGCGCAGAAGCGTGGACGATGACAACATCCGATGAAGCGACGCTTGGAGTGTTTCAGAGAAAAATTCTGCGTAAGATTTTTGGACCTTTGCGCGTTGGCAACGGTGAATATCGCAGGTGATGGAACGATGAGCTGTATTAGATTTACCACGAGATAGACATAGCGCAGCGAATAAAGATCCAGCGGCTACGCTGGCTGGGTCATGTCGTCCGAATGGATACAAACGCTCCGGCTCCGGAGAAGGACTTGGCTTCACTTCGTGTGTCCAATTTGCGCCGGTTAGCACGAGAAAAGAAACGAATGGCGTGCTTTGTAAAACTCGGCCAAAATCGCGTGAGCGGTTACGGCGCGAATTAAGAAGAAGAGAAAGTTTTAGCGAAGGTCTAAGTGAATTGATCATACAGACCGACTAAAAACTTTAGGTTGGGTTAGGTACCACCATAACCTAACCCAACCTAAAGTTTTTAGTCGGTCTGTAGAGAGACAATAGCGCCTATTTTCACATTATTATAAATAAATAAAATGGCATTTGTCATTCTTGAGAGAATCGCCCCAGTTCTCAACAACATAGTGCGCACCAAACAGAACGGTTTTCGCCCCAAAAGATCGTGTGTAGATCAAATTAACACGCTGCGTATAATTATAGAGAAGTCAGCAGAAAGACGGTCGCAACTGTACCTACTCTTTGTGGATTTTGAGCGCGCTTTTGACACCTTGAACAGGCGCGCAATTTGGTCTTCCTTGAGGACTAATGGAGTACCGGAAAAAATCCTCACCATCATTCAAGAACTTTATGAGGGAGCTGTGTGCAGTGTACTCTTCAAAGGCAAAAAGAGCGAGTTGTTCAGTATTCGCAATGGTGTGCGTCAAGGTTGTGTGTTGTCGCCGCTGCTGTTTATCACTGTACTTGATGACATTATAAGAAAAACAAATATCGATATTCCATCGGGCATTCATTGGCGCCCATATCAGAAGGTCTGCGATCTGAATTATGCCGATGATATATGCTTTTTGACACACAAATTGTCTGAAGCGCACGCTAAACTTACTGCCTTAATACGATATGCAAGCCAAGTTGGATTGCGAGTCAACTTCAAAAAAACGAAGCTTATACGTATCGAAACTCCAAACCAGGACGCTCTGACGCTTGAAGTGGGTGGCACGCTGGTTACAATTGAGGGCATAGGAAACTTCTGTTACCTTGAAAGCATAGTGTCAAAAAATGGTGGAGCGGAAGCTGATGTAAGTTCCCGCATAAACAAAGCTCGCCACGCTTTCCACAGGATGAATCGAATCTGGTCATCAAGGCATATCAGCACAAAAACAAAATTGCGAATTTTCAATACAAGCATCAAACCAGTGTTACTTTATGCGTGCGAAACATGGAAAGTCACAGATACCATATGCAATAGCCTACAAACATTTATCAACAAATTTTTGCGCATTATTCACCGCATATTTTGGCCAAGAGTTATCACCAACGAAAATCTTTTAAATATTTCAATGTGCAAGCCCATCGCAGCTGATATCAAAGAAAGGAAATGGCGTTGGATTAGGCACACCTTACGCAAAGAAGACAATGATATCGCAAAGATGGCCCTAGAATGGAATCCACAAGGCTCCAGAAGAAGAGGACGACCACGAACAACTTGGATGCGATCAACACACGCGGAATACCAATCAAGATGTTCCTGGCATGAAATTCGAAAAATTGCCCAAAATCGCTCACGTTGGTCTGAGTTTGTTTCCGCCCTATACTCTGATTAAGAGCGGTATTTCTTCATATAACTATATAAATAATTTCATGTACAAACTATTTATTGTTAATTTGGCAAGAGATATCAAGGAATAAAAAAAAAAATAAATAAATAAATTATAAATAAACACGTTTTTTTTATATTCTGATGAAAAAAAATAAACTTCAAATTAAACATTGCAAAAAATGTTTGCGGTATTGCTTAATTGCATTTTTACTTACAGCTACCCAACCAATGTGAATTTCTATTATTTTGAAATGTAAATAAAAATACAAATTATCTTAAATAAGTATTTAATTAGAACCTGTTCAGCATACCAATAAATGGTAGAACCCCATTCATATGTAGTCATCGCAAAATTGTTCTAAAAAACATTATAAAGCATTCCTACGTAAAATAGAATAAACCAAACTATCACATTTTAAACTGCTGCCCGGGGCTGTGTCCAACTGAGTCATTGCCCATCAAAGTAGTATAAAATGTATAATTTTGTGTGATACGCATTAATAGCATGTGACGGATAATTTATATGTTTAACCACTACGTTGGGAATTTTATTTTTCTATACTCATATAAAGCGCCCGTAAAACAAACTAAAGACTTAAGACGCGAACTTTCAACCCAACGCAATATGACACTTGCCAAAGTGTAAAAGTAAGAATGTTTACATTTTCAGAAAACAAATATCAATAAGTAGGGAACTCCAAGCTTAATGGGTTTACCAATATTTGTTTACAAAATAACAACATAAAATATGCCGGCATAAAATAGAATAACCGAATATTTATATACAAATACGTAGTTGAATATTGCGGATCCATGCCATGGTTTTCATGTGAATCACAGCTGAGATGAAGAATTGAATATATTAACTGTATTCGTTTGTGTGATATGCATTAATTACTGGGGAATGGCAATTAAAATGCTTAGCAATTATGTTCAAAATTTGATATTTCTATTGTCTCTCAATTCGCAAAAGATTGATGACGCGAACTCCCAACTGACTAAAATACGGCGCTTACGCAGGTGTAAAAATATCAGTGTTTACACCTTCTGAAAACAAATATTAGCCTATAAATTGCATTTGCATGTCAATACTAAATTATACAAACACATAAGATTGAAGTATGAAATTAATTGCAATTTAATTTGCGCAAATATTGACAATTGGAGAGTTTAACAAAACAGCGTATGAAAAATAAATGTCCGTAAATATGTACACATGTAAGTGAAATACAAATGAATTAGCATGCAAAGGTGGCAACGGTTGAAAAGTACTGATTGATATCGTTATAAATTTACATGCGATGCGCTGGTCAGCGCCAGCGGCGTTACTCAGATTGGAGGGGATTGAAACCAACATTTCCAGCATATCTTTATATGTAGTGTAGGAAAGTGTCTTGGGGGATTGCAAGCGAAAAAAAAAACAATAAAATTAATATGAAGCACAAGATAACCATCGGTGGCCAAAGAAAAAGAATGAGCAAACAAATTTGCATAGAGAGTGCCAGGGCGGTAATTCAAATGGTTAATAATCCGAACTGAATTTATGGCTTATTGCATGCCCAATAGTTAACGCATTGACGTCTCGCTTTTATTGAACATTTGTAGGTGACCGAGATCGAGAAATCTCGTCTATTGGACTTAGTCTGACTAAATAAGAAATATTTCTTCAAGTTTATATTTGATTTCAAAAATTTTTCGAAATTTTATTACATGTTTCCCAAAGTAATTTTCAGGTCTAAAATCACCGGTCTTTTAGTACACTTCAGCAAAATATTACCAGTCGGCAATGTGTTAACATTGATTGCGGCTGTTTATTATGAATTTTTACTATATTCAACCGTTCGGCGCGGGTTTTTTTTTACTTCAAGCGAAAATTTTCAATCACGCAATCCATGGCTAGCATATTTTAGTAAAGCTGGTAGTCTTTAAATATCTGTAGTAATAACTGCCACCCGTTATTGCCCTCAATAAAAATTATCGCCATACATTTAATTATTCAGAACAAGTAGCCGTGCCAGTGTTTTACGATGTAGTTCGATTAACAACATAGTAAATAATTTTCTCGTGGTTCCTAGGTGAAACATAGGACTTCTCGCTTATCAGTAATGGATAAATTTAAGATGGCTAAGGGAGTAAGGGATGGGATACAAAGAACAGCGTGTATCTTAACTACAGGAGCACTTAGAAACAGTCCTACTGAAGCGCTCAACTAACTCATCTGCTACCATTAGATTTACACATTAAAACAATCGCTACTTGCAGCGCGGCGAGACTCAGAGACATAGGAAGCTGGACAACGAGGTCGTACGGTCATAGTAAGAACCTCCTACAGGGACCCTCGCTGCTGAAAAACAGATCAGTCTATACAGTCCCCAACATTAACTTCAAGGAAGACTTTACTGTACGTTTTCCACCGAGAGCCGGATGGAGCAAAGGGAAAGTGATTGGAAGATACGATATCGAAATCTATACCAATGGTTCTAAGATGAACTGTGATGTGGGAGCTGGCTTCCATTCGAAGCAGAAGCAGTCAAACGGAAGGGGCGAAGGAAAGTCTTTTCCACTACTTATGTGAATCTCCGGGGCTAGCTAGGGTCCGACTCCGCTCCTTCGATAAGCCTTTCTTACATCAAATTAAGGAGATCTCAGACATCGAGATAAAGGATTTGCTGTTATATTTGGACCTCACTAAATGGTTCTGACTTGGAAACAACACAAAAACAGACATCATCACACAAGACAGGGGTAGTAAAACGGTGCTGGTCACTAATTAGGATTATTTCAGTGGAAATATTCAACCACTTCAACAACAACAACAAGGGACTATCCTCCTTCCCCACAAGAGCCAAAGCCAATAACCGGAATCAGTTCCGCGGGAATCATGAATTGGAAGAGCAATGGTCCGGTCTAGAACGCTGCAGAACTGCAAAGTGTTTTGTGACAAGTCCGAACAGAAAACTGTCAAACTTTCTACTGAAGCTTGGAAGGAAAGACGTTGGGTTCGGTTCTGTCTTGCTTGAAGGAGGCGGATAGCACTGAGCACTTTCTCTGTGAGTGTCCTGCCTTTGCTAGAGCAAGGTTACGAGTTTTGGGTTCCGATGTCGTGAGAATCAATAATATTCGTTCTCTAAAACTGGAGGATATTTACAGATTTGCCAAAGAATCTGGAAAGTTCTCACAGGACTAACTATCTCTATCTTTGTATCTATTCTTTCCTATCTCTTTCTCTGATACTTTTCTCCTTCCCTCCTTGACTATCTACCCTCTTTCCAGAGCTCTAAATACAATGGGCTTTTTAGCCTAAGTGTTTTAGGAGCCACCAAATCTCTTGGTGCTCCTTGGCTCGACCTTTTCAATTTTCAATATTAACGCATTTACGCCAGCACTTAATTCAACTATCGAAACATTTCTGAAACTCTATTTTCGGTATAGACAACAGAGCGGTCTTCTATTTTCCATTTCGGTTGTAAAAACGCGTTTTCTGTTTTAATGATTTTTTGACTCGATTAAGCAGAAAAAAATCTTAGAAAGCCGTATCAGGTAAATTCGACGACTGTTGGAGGATATTCGTTTGGTTCCGGGGCAAAAATTCACGGATTATCATAGAACTGTGTGACGGTGCAAAATCCACAAATTGTTGCTTTCCAACAAATCCTTCATTTTTTGGCGAATTGCTTCATGTACACATATTCTTCTTCTTCTTCTTATTCTTGTTCTTCTTCTTCTTATTCTTCTTCTTGATTGGCGCGTTAACTACTTACGCGCTTTTGGCCGAGTTTAATTAAGCGCGCCAGTCGTTTCTTTCCCATGCTACCTGGCGGCAGTTGGAAAATAAGACCATCCTATTCCTCTGCTACCAGCTGGTACCGCATCGAACGAATACTTTCAGAGCCGGCGCGTTTGTATCCATTCGGACGACATAACACAGCCAACGTAGTCGCCGGATCTTTATGCGCTGCACTATGTCTATGTCGTCGTAAAGCTCATGCAGCTCATTGTTCCTTCGTCTACGATCCTCGCGATCGCTAACGTGCAAAGGTCCAAAAATCTAGCGCAGTCAACAATTAGACGCTCTTAGAAAAAATTGTGCCTGAGCGATCAAGTTCTGCGGCGCCCACAATCTTTTCCAGTAGCAGGTTAAAGAAGTCACACGACAGCGAGTCATTCTGTCTGAAACCTCAAACGGTTCGGAGCGGTCCTTCCCAATTCTGATGGCGCTGCTGGTGTTGAGCAACGTCATTTGGCATAGCCGGTACAAAAACGTCTTATAACATCAAAATAATATCCCTTATTAACTGTCTGACCTACAGGCCACAAATTCGTGGTGTACAATACCGTGGTAGGCCATAAAAGAAGTGAGCATTACTTTCTTTTTTGACTGAAAATGACATGTTTGTTTTGGTTCATTCGGAGCCCCTCCATTCATTCGGAGCTCTCCACTCACTCGCCTTATATCTGGACGTCTCAAATTAGAACTCAAATCAGTTACGCTAGAGCGTCACCTTCTTCCGGGGACTTTTTGATCAATGTGTTATTTTTCTTATACCTCTGTATATTGAAATTGCTAAAAATTTGTATTTATGAAATTATAAATTTTATTTAGGGCATCCAGAGCCTTCGACATGAATCAATTTTATTGAAAATAATTTCACAACATTGCCCAGTATTTCATAATTTTAATTTGAAATTTCATGATCCTTGTTCTAGTTTTGAATATGTAAACTATAATCTTATGATTGTTAATTAATGCATTAAGAAACGATTCGCCAATACGCATATTTCGCTAATTCAAATCAAGTTATGCAATCATTAATTCGCATTGGCGCGCTGACACTGCATTTTTTCTACAAATTAATATGCACAAATCATTTATCTGCAAACAGTCAGGAAATCAAGGCTCAGTCAGGCACACGTTCACTGACTCAAGAACTGCTGTCAGCGTAGTAGCGTTGATGAGGAGACTTTGCAGGAATTTCACTTAAGGATCAACAACATTTATTTGCATATTTTATGCAACACTATTTGCCGAGAGTGACGCATGCAACGCGTGTCGAGCATTTTCAATGTAAAATAGAAATATTTTCTTCGCATTTTTTCCACTTTTATATGTATTTTAATTTTTTTATTTTTCATTTTTTTTTCACATACATACAAATGTACGTAACACTGCGTAATATTGTAGGCATGAAATATTATTAATTTTTAAAAGCGCCCTCACGCATGCGTTGCGCTCGGAATAACTAATCAAATACATTTTAACTTAGCAACGAAGTGTGCGTATAAATAGATATCACATGCATGCGTGTGTGTGTATGTATGCGCATAGGTATGAGTGTAAAAACGCACGCGGAAGACAGCAAGCGAAAAACAAGAAAGCGAAAAGAGAATTTAAAAGTAAAAGAACTTATCTTTTTCTTTCTAGCCGTTACCGCTGTCGCTTTTCAACGCCACTAAAGCGAAAAAATCCCCTGAACTTAGTAATGAAAAGAATTGAAGAGTCCACTTGTTAAGAAAATGCATTTTTTTGTTTTTTAATTTTAAATTCATTTTTAGCACATTATACAACTCTTGATTTCAACTTTTTTGCAGGCGTGCTCCATAATTAATGAGTCAATATGTATTACATAAGATGAAAAATATATTCTATTTTTAATATTTAAGAAATTTGAATTGATTGTTGACTCGCGCAAGGCACGTGTCTTCACTCTTTTCCATTACTTTCGTAAGCTTAGCGAAGATTTTGAAAGGAGTCGTATGACTTTGATTCATTGGCATGAGTTTGTATGTATTTTTTTTTTTTTTTAATTTATTCATTCTTTCATCAATTAAAGTAAAATTCAAATAGAAAACTAATGCCAAAGCTTAAATATAATATATGGTAAACAATACGGAGAGATGCATTAGTCACAATTCAAAAAGTGTATCTGCGGATTAAGTTTTGACTTGAAAGTCTCTCGTGAGTTAGAGAATATATCTATATTTTTACAAAATTAGTTAGAGTGCCTTATACAACGTATCGCGCTTCATTATGACTAAAATTGGTCTTTTGATAAGGAAAATGGATTTCTGAGTCTAAGGTTTCGAGTAGGACAATTACGAAGCATTAGCACCAGTAAGAAGTGACATTTTATATGGTCCGTGGCTACGTCGCTTATAAGCATTATCGATGAAATTTTTTTTCGCAATTCTAAAGTTGGCAATGCTAACAAAAGGCAATCTACTTTTTCATGCAGCTACACTACAAGGCCAATGGCAAATATAGTGTAACATTTCTGAACCTTCTCAATTCTTAAAGATGCACCCATATATAGTAGAATGGATCCCAAATAAAGCTGCAATATTCGAGGTTTGATCTAACAAAAGAAAAATACAAATTCTTCAGCGTAGAAAGATCCTAGAACTCCTTTGAATTTCTTACTACAAAGCCGAGCATAGACCCAGACTTGACAATCGGTAATGTCTATGTGTTACGAAAACGACATTTTCAGTAAACTCTAAATTAGGTAAGTATGACGTCCAAGTCTTCCTTTTTATAAATTACAAAAAAAAATCATAAATTTACCCAACTTGCAATCGAAATCAATCGCAACTTTGCGTCTACTTAAGGACAAGTACTGGCATTTACTAACATTAAAAGGTAAAGATTTGTCATCACGCCAGCTACGTCTTCTATATATATCGCGTACACCCTGGGTGTTTCAATGAGCTCCTGCTCCTATTTGTGGTGTGCATCTTTATATTGTTCCACAAATGAACTTCGAACGACAGATATTTTTATGAGGAGCTTTCTCATGGCAGAAATACAATCAGAGGTTTGCCATTTCCTGCCGAGGGGCGACCGCTATTAGAAAAAAACTTTTTCTTAATTTTTGTGTTTCACCGAGATTCGATTCTATGTTGTCTCTGAATTCCGAATTCTTCTATAAGACTGTAAATTTCCAGGTCATCTGCATACATCTCAGACAAAGCGATCTCACAAAAACGTCTCGAATATCATTAACATAGATTAAGAACAATACTGGCACACCTGAGGTAACTTTGATAGCAACAGATTTTATATTGTTTATACGAACGAATTGAGTTCTATCTGTGGGATAAGATGCAAACCACACTTAAGGGGGGAGCCTGGTTTATGAGGTCTAAAAATTGCATCTCTTTGCGATTTTTTTTTTTTAAGGAAAACATTGATTTAACACTGCAAAGTTTTTTCTATCTTTTAATGAATATTTAAAAAGTATAAAAAATTTTTGTACTGGTTAAAATAAGTTGAAAAAAATGTTTAACATAGAAATTAGTAGAGCGCTGCAACGCTGGAGTTTCCAACTGGCGTACAAGATACAGCTCGAAATTATTATCAAGCAAAAAATTCAAATGGATTTCTAATTATCATGATTTTTTATTCTAGATGAACTAAGAAAACTGAGAGAAATTCAAAAATTTCAACTTTTTGGAGGTTTTAAAGAAAAAAATGCCCTTCTATAAAAAAAAATTCACTTCAACTTGGTATAAAAATCTTGAAAATTTTTTTGTAACCTATTTTGTTAGTTCAAATAGAAGAGAATTTAATACTGAAGGGAACAAGCTATGATTCATTTCAAAAGGTTCATTAGTTTTTTTTCATTCATGTACGCCAATTCAAAGATATCATAAAAATGAAAAGTCGAGAAAAGAAGATCAAGTTTGTACTATAGCTGTCCGGTCACAGCGAAACTACCTAACGCTCGCCTACCTTTGGCTTTATATCTACGGAAATATTGAGAATTAGGCTCTGTAACTTTGTGTGAATATTCTGAAATATATTAGGAAACGCTTAAAACGAAAAAAAAAATTGATTTTGTTGACCTTATAAACCAGGCTCCCCCTTAAGTAAGCTAGGGTGAAGTCTAATAGTCGGTGAATATGACATCGTATTGTTGGCTTGTTTCAAATTGATTTAAGACAAAATTCGCGAATAAACCTAAATTCGTAACAGTAGATCTACCCTTAACGAAGCCGTGCTTATAAGGCGATATGAGATCTGAAAGAAATTCAAATCATGAACTAGTTTTTCAATTTTTCAGTTTAGGTATACTCGAAATTTTGCAGATAGGGCGAAAATTTTGGGCATCCGACTTGCTTCCAGACTTATATATCTGTATGATTTTTTTCCAATTATGTAAAAATTCTCCAGAAGACAGTGATTTATTAAAGATAAGTGTTTATGGTTGGGCTACCGATGTAGCACATTTTTTTAGCAACATAGGAGGGACGAGGTACGACGAGGAATGTCATGCTGCCGCAGAAAGGAAGGATGCCGCATATAGAGCCACGCTGCGATCGGGGGCAACGCGAGCCATGTGGGATCGCTACAGAGAGCTAAAAAAGGAAGAGAGACGTATTATCCGAAAGAAGAAACGAGAGGCCGAAATACGTGAGTGCGAAGAGCTTGAGATGCTGGCCAACAGGAACAACGCCCGAAAATTCTACCAGAAAGTTCGGCGGCTTACAGAAGGTTTCAAGACCGGGGCGTTTTCCTGTAAGAACAAAGACGGCGAACTGGTGACTGACGTACAGAGCAATCTTAAATTATGGAGGGAACACTACTCGAACCTATTAAACAGTGACAGCTGCGCATGTCACCGAGAAAGTGAAGATCCCGATACCCCAATCGTTGACGACGGAATTGTCGTCCCGCTACCCGATCATGACGAGGTGAGAATAGCGATAATGCGGCTAAAGAACAACAAAGCCGCGGGCGCCGACGGACTGCCGGCTGAGCTATTCAAACATGGCGGCGAGGAGCTGGTAAGGTGCATGCATCAGCTCCTATGCAAAATATGGTCGGATGAAAGCATGCCTGCCGATTGGAATTTAAGTGTGCTCTGCCCAATCCATAAGAAGGGCGATCCTGCAATTTGTGCCAATTACCGCGGGATTAGTCTTCTAAATATCGCCTATAAGGTTCTAGCGAGCGTATTGTGTGAAAGGCTGAAACCCACCGTCAACCAACTGATTGGACCTTATCAGTGTGGCTTCAGACCTGGAAAGTCTACCATCGACCAAATATTCACAATACGCCAAATCTTGGAAAAGACCCATGAAAGGAGAATCGACACACACCATCTTTTCGTCGATTTCAAAGCTGCATTCGACAGTACGGAAAGGAGTTACCTGTATGCCGCGATGTCTGAATTTGGTATCCCTGCAAAACTAATACGGCTATGTAAGATGACGTTACTCAACAGCAGCAGCGCCGTCAGAATTGGGAAGGACCTCTCCGAGCCGTTTGATACCAAACGAGGTTTCAGACAGGGTGACTCGCTGTCGTGTGACTTCTTTAACCTGATGTTGGAGAGCATCGTACGAGCCGCAGAACTTAATCGCTCAGGCACAATATTTTATAAGAGCGTACAATTGTTGGCGTATGCCGATGATATCGATATCATCGGCCTTAACAACCGCGCTGTTAGTTCTGCCTTCTCCAAACTGGATAAAGAAGCAAAGCGAATGGGTCTGGTGGTGAACGAGGACAAAACGAAGTACCTCCTGTCTTCAAACAAACAGTCGGCGCACTCGCGTATCGGCACCCACGTCACTGTTGACAGTTATAATTTCGAGGTTGTAAAAAACTTCGTTTATTTAGGAACCAGCATTAACACCGATAACAATGTCAGCCTTGAAATCCAACGTAGAATCTCTCTTGTCAACAAGTGCTACTTTGGACTAAGTAGGCAATTGAGCAGTAAAGTCCTCTCTCGACGAACAAAACTAACACTCTACAAGACTCTCATCATGCCCGTCCTAACGTATGGCGCAGAAGCTTGGACGATGACAACATCGGATGAAGCGACGCTTGGAGTGTTCGAGAGAAAGATTCTGCGTAAGATTTTTAGACCTTTGCACGTTGGCAACGGCGAATATCGCAGACGATGGAACGATGAGCTGTATGAGCTTTACGACGACATAGACATAGCGCAGCGAATAAAGATCCAGCGGCTACGTTGGCTGGGTCATGTCGTCCGAAT
Organism: Anastrepha fraterculus; assembly: GCA_037575425.1. Classification (NCBI taxonomy): domain Eukaryota; kingdom Metazoa; phylum Arthropoda; class Insecta; order Diptera; family Tephritidae; genus Anastrepha; species Anastrepha fraterculus. Next base: position 124,357 of record JAYXIM010020047.1, on the reverse strand, counting down.
GGATACAAACGCTCCGGCTTTGAAAGTGTTCGATGCGGTACCAGCTGGTGGTAGCAGAGGAAGAGGGCGGCCTCCTCTGCGTTGGAAAGATCAGGTGAAGAAGGACTTGGCTTCACTTGGTGTGTCCAACTGGCGCCGGTTAGCACGAGAAAGAAACGACTGGCGCGCTTTGCTAAACTCGGCCAAAATCGCGTAAGCGGTTATAGCGCCAATTAAGAAGAAGAAGAAGAGGAGGGACGACTTCTACATTCACGAATGTGACGATTCGAGCCCAGCACATGTTACTCATAAGCACTTATTATAAATGATTTGGTTATTTATTATTAAAAAAAAATCTCAAACAGTGCTCATTTTATTCCATTTCGCCCCACTCCTATTGATAACCCCTTTATAAATGAAATTATTTGCATAAATTAAAAACAAAAACTATTCTTTTCTTTTGTTGTCCAATCTTTTATAACTCTTTAAAAAAACGTGTACAATACTACCGTCTTTTATTATTCCCAGCTTTATGAAAACTCTACAGTTCTGCCAGCATCGCTCATGGTCATCTTCTGAAGAAACAAATGAAATCATGCATACAAACACATTTGTACATTTTACAGCTTTAAGAGCCACAATAAATTTAATTCGCTACAAAAAAATAAATACAAAAAAAAATCCACTCATCCACAATCGGCTTTGGTAATTGCAAATGTATTTAAAAATTCATTGCCAAATGCAAGAGTTGATTGACCATTTACCAAAATTTTTTTTTTTACCTAATCGCAAATACAACACCTTCGCAAGTGTTTATAGTGTAAAGAAGCTTCAGCGGCAGTCAGTTACTTGGCTTTGTTTTGCTGTTAATTATCAAAATGCATTAGAACCTTTGATAGCGACGAGATGAGGCAATATATTTGCCACAATAAGTTTCGCAAGTAGATAATAGTGTATATGTATGTGTGTGTTTAACTGATTGACACTGAATTATGGTCGCATATGAACACCATGGCACAAGAACACAGGTAACGTCATCAAAACCGCCTTAGGGCCCACCACCTCTTTGGCACCTCTACGCCACATTATGTTGAAATTATCTATAATCTGCTTAGGCAATTTGTGGCAACATTGAGAATAAGTACTTAGATATGTATGCGTGTATTTGTCTATTGCTTCATACGAGAACAAAGTATTGTTCTTTACTTTTAATAAGAAAAAAAACATACATACACGTACACATTTTTGGTCATATATGTATGCATACATTTGCCTGTGGTAGATTTGAGTGACGCGTGAGCAATTTGTAGTTTGTTGATTGTGCCGTGGGATGTATTTTATTATTTGAGTGGCATAGATTCAATGGCTCAAATAATTGTTGATACTTAAATCTTTTAGGGAAACTCACAAATTTGGGGAAAAATAAAACAAAACTCTTCACTTTTAAGCCAAGTTTTCTTTGAAAAAAAATGGGCATGAAATTATATATAAAGCGTTTTCCAATAACAGGTGTTATTTTGAATAGCCCGCTATTTTGGTAGATGTCACTTTTGAAGCTGTCATTCTTTGATATTTGACAAGTAGAAACTACGCCATTAATAAAAATGGAATGATACTCGCTTAAACAACGCATTGAAATTATTAAAATTCACTACAAAAATTGTGAAAATTTGGGAGAAACGGTTTGTAAAACTCGAACATTTTTAGGTTATCGTGAGGCACCTTATCGGACCGCAATACACAAATTGGTAAAAAAATTCGAGCTGTTGGGACAAGTTAGTGATGTGAAGAATAGAGATTCTTGCTGTTGTAGCCGAAAGTGTTGAAGAAAACCCAGGTTCCACAAACGTCATTACACCGCATTTTGCATAAACATTTGGGTATTAAGGCTTATAAAGTCCAGTTAACACAAAAACTCAAGCCGGCCGATCATCAACAACGTCGTGTCTTTGCTGATTGGGTAGTTGAAATGCATGAAAATGATTCGGAATTCCATCGAAAAATCATCTTGAGCGATGAGGCCCATTTTCTCCTCGATGGCTTCGTCAACAAACAAAATTGTCGGATCTGGGGCTCAGAAAAGCCAAGAGTTATTGTTGAAAAGCCTCTCTATCCTGAACGTATAACTATTTGGTGCGGTTTATGGTCCGGCGGAGTCATTGGACCTTACTTTTTCAAAAATGAAGTTGGAGCAACAGTTCCGGTGAATGGATTGCGCTATCGAGAGATGATTAACGATTTTTTATAGCCGGAATTGGATAGTATTGATCTGGACAATGTTTATTTTTAACAAGACGGCGCTACGTGCCACACAAGCAACGAAACCAGTGATCTTTGATCAAAATAACTCCTCTTATTGGAAAACCCTTTATAAGTTTTCCACAAAATATATATTTTTCCCATTTTGAGAAGACCTATCCATTTACGAGTTTTGGATATATAGCTCAGACAATATCGACCCAAGCTCAGTGAATTGTTAATCTTTGGCTGGCGTGAGACTTGCATTTATCCAGTTTCGCAACTCATTTCTGAAAATAAACCAATTCTTCTTCCAGGCGAAACACACGACAATCAGTGTATGAACTAAATCAGAACTAATTTAGATAAACTAAACTTACACTTAACTACACTTCTTAAATAAAAAAGAATTTACTCTATTTGCATAGAAGCTTCAACCAGAGCATGCGCCTTCTCGGGCCCATATCAGCAATACAAATTTTGAAAGGCATCGGAAACACATCACTAGAGAACTTCGCCCATTTCCGATCTGCCCTTGATCTCGAAATCTGTTTTGCCCTTGAAGTCATACACGTAAACTGTTTTACCTTTCATTCAATGCCGCACAATTTATCCAATATTTTCTGTTCAACTTGCCTTTTGAGACATAAACAAACTTAACGCCCTCTTTTGCACAACAAAAACAGTGTTGTCTGCTAACTTTTTTAGGCAAAGTTCTAACTTCTATAATTTTGAGTACTTTTTCTTTAGAATTCTAAAAATTTGATTTTCCTAGAGGACATCTCGGATATATTAAGTAGCTCAAAATGGCTGACACAGGGTGAAAAGTATATCTTACATCACCTTTAATTATTGTTTCATGAGACGTAAAGGGTTTTCCAACAACAGGTGTTAGGTGTTAAACAGGAGAGATGATTAACGATTTTTTATGGCCGGAATTGGATGGTATTGCTCTGGACAACTTTCATTATCAACAAGACGACACTACGTGCCACACAAGCAACGAAACCATTGATCTTTTAAGGGAAAAGTCCACGGACCGTGTTATCTCTCGAAGAGGTGATCTCATTTGGCCAACGAGATCTTGTGTTTTAACACCTTGTGCCTTTTTTCTTCGGGGCCACGTGAAAAAGAAGGTCTACGCCAAAAGCCGATCAGTCAGGGTCGATTCAAGACTTCAAAGATGGAATTCGTGAGCCTATAGAGGACATAGGGCAGCACTTTGCAATTCGGTTATGGAAAATTTCTTGGAAGAGGTATTGTCCGGTAAGCGTGATCATAGTGGTCATTTGCCTGATATTATCTTCCACTATTAACGGCATGCCTTCCTCTTTATAATGAAATAAACATCCGCTCATTTATATTGAAAAATAGCATTTTTCTTTGAATATCAAAATAACACCTCTATTAAATAACCCTATAGTTAAAACGATTAAAAAAAATTAAAAAAGTATCAAACCACTGCTACACTGTTTTATCAGTTTCAAGTAACTTTTATAAAAATTTTTAATTGTTGTATCTTATATATGCGCGTACCTACAGCCCGTGAAATATTGCAACACAAAATTTGGACAAATTTTGACTATTTATTTACTTTTTTTTTAATTTAAACTATTTTTATGTAAAAACATAGTTCATTCAATAAACATATTAATCCAAGCTTCAAACTTAATAGTTTCGAGATTTAAAAGATGTTGATTAGATTTATAAGAATTCGACAAATTTTCATCAAAATTTTAATAATCTCAATCAGAATTTTAATCAGAAACTTTAGGTACGCATTTTTCTAGCCCATTAACTTTTAATATAATAAAGAGCAAATTTTAAGTGACTCTAAATTCTCGTATTTACAAATCTTTTTCGCTTACGATGTTGCATAATTTCTCAATTAAAAAATTGTGTGGATTTTTTCCCCTGAAGTGTCAGGGAAGGAAAAGCTTAGCACAGTCACCAAAAACAAAAATTGCCAACAATTAATCAAATAATTGGCTATAAAACTGCGTACCCATTTATTTTTCTCTGGAATTCTAACTAATCAAATTCAGAAGCTCAGAAGCTTAGAAACCTATATTCGTTACTACATCGAAATTCTCATGGTTCTCTCGAAAGTAAGCTCTCACTTTACTCATTGCAGCTAACTCAAACATCGACATACATACTGCAAAGATTTCAGTCGAAAACCCTCAGAATGATCTCAAACGTCCCTTTTTATATCACAAATACACAAATTCAGCAAAGCATCCACAGTACTTTTCTCTTAAATAAATTAAATAGCTTCAACTAAAAATATTGCTTAATGCTTAGAAAACAGATCGCAATAAAGAAATGGATTAAAAAAAAAAATTTTATTAAAAGGTTTTACATTTTTATGAAAATCTATTCAATTTTTCTAATTTTCGTAAACAGTTTGAAACTCGACTTTATATAGTTAAAAAAAAAATAATAATGGGCACTAAAAAAAACATAGACAAATAAAATATTGAAGTGCTGAATGTGTTTCACTAGCTGTATGTTTTAGTACTAGTCAGGGTCACCACAGATGTACATACATATTTGGACATAAAAACCAATGAAAGGAAATGTTATCTCAGTTGTAAAATGTACGCATACATATATGAATGTATGTTAGTTAATAGTATTCACAGGAAAGCACAGCTATACAAAACTGCATTGCAACACTGCCAATTGTTTGGCAAATGTGAATAACCAACAACAAAGCCATTCAACAACCAATTCATTCATCACGTAATTATAGCGAAGAGTAAATAGAGCAGCGCAGTGTTAAAACTTAAGTGCACATACTAAACCATGTAAATTTTAACTAACTGTTTATAACGAAATATGTATGTGCATACGCACACACAAACACAGGGCTACATGAAGATGTAGGGGTATTTGTTTAAGTAGTAACTAATTAGCGAATTGAGAATACAACTGGCACTACTGTCTCGCGTTATTTTAGCAGGAGAGTGTAAAACACATACACGCATACATACAAGGTGCATTACTACGAACATACAAATATTCAACACGAAGAATAGTTTCCTTATGCCTTATGCAGTTGGTACGTATGCAGTTAATAGTTTTCATTTATTTGGAATTAAAATTTGTTGACACTTCGTAAATTTATTGACACTTTTATTTTTGTGTAAACTTGCACTTTACCTGTTAGACATTTAAATGATTTTCTGTAATGAAATTTCAAAGTTTCATTTGTTAGCATACATGTACGAACATGCCTACATTAGGATGGACCGAAAAAAAAACTATTTTAAAATTGCTATTTTTTTTTTAAATAAATATATAAAAAGCTTTGCCATATAACAAAACATCAGAAAGCTGTTACATTTTTTTTAATTTTAATTTTACCCTTCATATCGATACCTTGAAAATTACCATTTTCGTAAATTTAGTATTAACAGAACCGAAAACAAAATTATTTTAAATTTGTTATAGTCGAAAAATTAGATAGAAAAATTAAAAAATATATTTCTTTTCATTTTTTTTTTTTATATTTTCTTAATTTATTTGATTTTTTTTAATATTTGCCCTTGACGTCAATGCTTTAAGGGGGAACGCCACTGTGAACCACCAGATTACGTAATTTTTTTTTTAGCTCGTTACGTTTATTTACATAAATTTGTCAATTTTCAATATTTTTTAATACAAATTTAATTCAACATAGTTTAATATATAATATATATAATGAATTGCCTTTTGTCCGATCCTCGAATAATCATTCCTACTTACGAAAAAAAATTCCCAAAAATCGACTATTTTTTGACCCCCCACAGTGACGTCCCCCCTTACAAATTACCATTGAATTCACTTTTTCGTAAATGTAGTATTTACAGGTCCAAAAAAAGATTATTTCAAATTGGAAATTTTTTTTTAATTTGTAATTTTTTTAATTTGGTATACGCCCAAAAAAATCAGAAAGCTGTTTTTTTATTATTTTTTTTTTTAATATTTACCTTTGGCGTCAATGCTTTAAAAACTACAATTAAATACACTTTTTCGTAAATTTAGTATTATCAGGACCAAAAAAAAAACAATATTTTCATTTTGTCGGGCTGTTTTTTAATATATTTTTATATTTATTTTTTTTTTTGTTTTTTTTTTTTATATTTACCCTTGACGTCAATGCTATCAAAATTATCATTAAATACACTTTCTCGTAAGTTTAATATTAACAGGACCGAAAACAATTTATTTTAAATTTGTAATTTTTTTTTTTGTTCCTTTTCATTTAATTTTTTTTTTTTAATATTTCTCTTGACAATGTTTTGAAAATTACTATTGAATACACTTTTTCGTAATTTTAATTCTGTAATGTTTTTTTTAATTTTAATTCATACGGCCAAAAAAATAAGATACTGGTTTTACTATTTTTACTTATTTTTTTTTTTAATATTTACCCTTGACGTCAATGCTTTGAAAATTACTAATGATTTACGCTTTTCCGTAAATTTAATATTAAAAGGACCGAAAAAAAAAAAGTTTGAATTTGTTATTGTATTTTCCTTTAATTTGTTATACGGTGTTTTTTACTATTTTTTGTTTTTTTATTTTTATTGTTTTTTTTTTTTAATTTTTACCCTGGAAACTTATCATTGAATATACAGGACCGCAAAAAAATTATTAACAAGACTGAAAAATAAATTTTATTTTAAATTTGTTATGGTATTATTTTAATTTGTTAAATGGCTAAAAACTCAGATGATGTTTACTATTTTATTTATTTTTTTTCAGTTTTTTTCTTATTATTTTACATATATTATGTTTATTTTAATATTTAACCTTGACGTCAATGACAATTACTAATGATTACACTTTTCCGTAAATTTAGTTTAAAATCTTGACAGCCTAATATTAGTCAACCTCCTCTTCTAATGTCCCGTCATAAATATCAAAAAAATTATACCCTATAAAAATAGCTTAGGATTTTTTTTTTAATAAAGTCATTTTGTACCATCCACTTTATATATACATACATATGTAAGTGTCTATGTATGCACTTGCGTACCTATTTTTTTAAATTATCACATATTTAGTACAGAGGTGAGTAGGCGTAAATGTGCGCGTGTGAACTCAGTTTGCTTATTGTTGCAATTATTTTTTTAAATAACTTTACACTTTAATTACTATGCAAATATTCACAGTACAGACAGGCGCATATCTATCCTACCCACATACGTACACATACATACATACATGCATGACTCAGTGTGCACGTGTTTTTGTATACTCGAATGTGTTTGTTTATGTTTAAAGTTTCTTTTGTAAATATCCGTCAATTATCCGTGAAGCAGCGTCGACAGCGGCGCATTTTTCACAGCTTATTTTCGTTTTTTTTTCTTTGTTTTTTTTCATTTTTTTTTTTTTTTGGTTTGTTGATTTACTGTCGACAAAGGCGCATCATCCGATCGCCGCTGTCACCATCAACGTCAAAGCCAACACCGCCGTCAGCATCACATCAGCACTGTTGCTGCCGTTGTCGTTATTTATGTGTGAATTTTACAAATTGTTTGCTATTTCAATTACACGTCAACCGATTTCCCACAACACTTAGATTACCTATGCTAACTAAATATAATACAAGAAAACATTCAGCAAATAAATATAAATTAAGTGCAATAGAATAGCAACAGAACAGCAATTACACGCTGTGTTTCATCGCAAATGCTTACAACATTGAAGGGCTGCAGTGAGAAATTAAAGTAATCAGTAGTCAACAAACCATTGCTAAGTAACTTTAATTTATAAAATTTTCTTTTTCGCACACACAAGTTCTATTTCCTATATGAACAGACACGAATAAACGTGTCTGCCAACTTTTGTGGCTCTCGCCCGCTGCAGGGTGTCACACGTGCTTAATTTGACGCCTTCGTTTCTCCTCGCTGTCGTTTTTTTAACGACTTTATGCTTAATTCTTATCCACTTTTTTCCTTTATGTAGGTATGTACATATGTATATATAATTTTTTGTTTTAATTTACGTGGTAACTATTTGCCTTTTTGCATCATTGTCGCTGACTTTATTTGTCATCCACATTGCCCATACCTAGATGAGCAGCCATCAATGCACATCAATATCACATTCACTCAAAAATCACCTCGCAACACCTTAGATTGCTGCAACACCCACCTCTGTGCGCCTTCTCCTGCTCATATTATCTTCCTCTGCCTTTACACCATCACTTACCGCAACTCCTCACCACCGCTCCCATTGGCCTCTAATCTACACGAGATTGCTCATTAAGTTACTTAAAGCATAATTTTATCAGCTTTGAAAAAAGAAAACAAAAATGCGAGTACTCGAGTTATATGAATTTATTGAATTAAGTCACGTCTAAGTGAGGCGACAACCAAACTAGGCAAGCGGGAAATAATTTACATTAAATGCAAATCAGTACTCCCATTTTTTTTGTTTTCGCCCATAAAAAACGTACAAGAATATAAGCTCACGAAGAAAAGCTTCAAGTCATAAATTTATATAGGGTGTTTGTTAAGCGAATACCTTGTTTCATAAAGGTAGCTGTCAAACCAACTGTACAGTATTAGATTTAGATGCATTGGAGGTTTACACATCGACCTAATGGTCTTTTATGCCCTCTACTCATCACAGTACTTCGTCCAGACCCAGTTCCTTTATTAAATTTTACGATAGAGCTGTGTTGGACTGAGCGTATGTGGTTTTCTTCTGGCTGCAAATGGCCAAGATGTCTCAACCTTCTCCGCGCATTCATGGAGAAGGTGCATTGGAATGGCCTTCTACTGCCAGACACTTTTATTTCTAAGTACAAAACTAAACTACACCCAAATATTGGGTTGGCAACTAAATAATTGCGCATTTCACTCATAGATGACTTCAGTTGAATTTTTAGGGTTGCAGTCGTAGTACAAATGTAAAACACATTTTGTTATTTGATAGTTGGCAATCCAGCTGTCGATCAGTAAAAAAAGTTGTTTGATCGGTTGCGTAGTTTTCGTTTGGCGTTCGTTGAAAAATGGAGAATCAAAAGGAATATTTTCGTCATATTTTGCGTTTTTATTTCGGCAAAGAGAAAACCACAACGCAAGTTCATAAAAAGTGATGTGCTGTTTATTGTGACGAAGCCTTAAAAGAACGGCAGAGTCAAAATTGGTTTGCCAAATTTCGTTCTGCTGATTTCTCAGAGATGAAAAACGCTCTGGTCATCCAGTTGAAGTTGATGACGCCCTAATCTAAGCAATAATCGATTTGGATCGTCACAGTACAAAACGTGAGATTGCAGAGAAGGTTCATGTATCACATACATGCATTGAAAATCCAAAATCACTTAAAACATCTTGGCTATGTTCAAAAACTCGATACTTGGGTTTCTCGCGAAGTAAAAGAAACGCATTTAATAGCTGCGATTTGCTAAAGAAACGTAATGAAAATGATTCAGTTTTGAAACGACTGGTATATGGCGATGAAAAATGGGTTGTTTACAACAATATCAAGCAGAAAAGGTCGTGGAACAGGCCATGTGAACTAACTCCATCAACATCAAAAGCTGATATTCATCAAAAGAAGGTTTTGTTATCAGTTTGGTGGGATTACAAAGCAATTGTCTACTTTGAACTCTTACCACGCAACCCAACGATCAATGCTGATGTCTAGATTGAACAACTAACGAAATTAAATAATGCAGTTGAAGAAAAGCGGCCCGAATTTACAAATCGAAAAAGTATTGTATTCCATCATGACATTGGCCTTGCATTGTCACATTGCCACATTGGCAAAAAATATTGAAGATTGGTTGGGATGCTTTGCCACATCCACCATATAGTCCTGACCTTGCATCATCTGATTACTTTTGTTTAGATATTTACAAAACTCCTTCAACGGTAAAAATTTCAATCATGATGATGATGTCAAATCGTACCTGATTCAGTTTTTGGCTAATGAGAGTGGGATCATGATACTGCCTGAAAGGGTCAAAATGGGTAACGCATTACAGAATAAAGTTATTCTGGTTTAATTTTTTATAAATATTTATGAGATCATTATGCATGCAATACCTCCATTTAGCCTTTTAATGAAGTAAACATTCCTTTAATTTTCTTTAAGAAACTACTTTAAGTAATCGAAAGTGTGTCCTATTCGATATAAAATACCTTTCACGTCGAAATATCATAATTCGCTAACGCTGTTAGGTAGGTACAAAATTACGTACATCTATCAATTTTTATTTTCATTACCATTAGTGAATAAATTCAATGCACCTTTAATTTATCTTCCTAAGGCATAGCCAGTAGTATGGTTAGGAGGAAGTGACGGATCCAAAGTGAAGTTCACACATTTTCGTACAGCCGGGCGTATGAGCAACGAGTACCCCACACCCCTTTGTTGCCATTACTCGAAAATTTTCGAACATAACTTCGAGAATATAATTTGAGCGCTGCTTGATTTGATTAGTTTACCCTTTTTTCATCACATTTGGAAAACTTAAATCCATAGGTTGCAATAGGTACGGAATCTTTGGAGCTATAGAAATACTGACAAATAAAATAACAATTTTTTCGTTGCTCAAATTGTTCAAAAGCTCAACATTTTTAAACAAACATTTGAGTAGGTAGGTAGGTAGGTAGGTTCGTAGGTAGGTAAAATGGCAAGAGTACTACCACAGTCACACTTCAAGTAGCACTTACGTGCCGTTTTAATACCCTAATGTGGACCACTACCTGGGCAAAGAAAAATTTTTGGGAAGAGAAAACCAAGTGCTGTTGATGTAGTGGAGGAGAGAAAAGGGATCTAGGCTGGAAAATTTCTTCAAGTCATCCCCAAAGGACACGCTCAGGAATCTCAAGCGCCTAACCGCCAGAGCCGGACATTTGCAGAGAAAGTGTTCAGCAGTCTCTTTCTCTGCAGGGTCCCCACAGCTTTGGCAATAGGGGTTGTACGGAATTCTAAGCTTCTCCGCATGAGTACCGATCATCCCGTGACCAGTGAACACCGCAATTCTGTTTCAATCGTATTGGGGCCATAGTATTTTCGAAATAACACACGATGAGAAAGACCTCCATCTGTCTTGCGCTTTTTTTAGCAAGAAATTGTGTAGTTTCCCTTTAACAACGAACAAAGGGACACCGATGTCTGAGAAACCGGTTCTGTCGACCCATAGATATCCCTAGCACAACCCTCAAATCCCAGTTTGCGGATGGAGAGATCAGTGCGAAGAACAGAGAAGGAAGGGGAGATCAGTTTCAAGATGCTTCTATGTCCTACATGTCTCAAAAGGCCAATCTCCTTCAACCTAATAGCGCTCTGAGCAGCAATAGATTGAACTTGCAGATCCACAGATCAACTGCACTCTCTCTAGTTTAGTGGTGTTGTAGCCCTTCTAAAGAGCTACCCACCAAACTAGGCAACCATATGTCAAAATTCGTAGAACCACTAAGTTGTACATCCAAAATACGATGTCTCAAGCCACAGACCTAATATTTTTCCGAACATAGATTTATAAACGTAGAAGACTATACTGGCCTTCTTAACTCGATTTTCTATGTGCAGCTTCCAGTGGAGCTTGGGGTCAAGTATTACACCAAGATACCTGACTTCCGATGCGAATGTAAGACACTGATTGTTTAGTCTTGGAAGCTTAAAAGGCGGAGGTGTATTTCCTGGTGAATTGCATCAACTCCGTTTTGTCAGAGTTGACTCTGAGACCGCAACTGGCAGCCCAACTACGGAGTGTTTGAACACTAAATGCTATTGAAATGAGTTAGAGCTACTTTTACTGCTCAATACTCAGGTATCCAGAGCTCTATCTCAAAGTACCCTAACGCTGTTGATTTCATATTTCAGTAAGAATAACAGAAGTTAATTTTAATTTCTCGAGCTGATTTCTTTCACGAGGTGTAAAAATGGCGCCCGGGAGATACATCCCCTACTGAAGCTAAGGTCGCTGAAAGAAGGAACACTATCTTAATGGCCTTTGCGGAGATCCAGAATACCTATGACTGTGTGTAAACAGTTCTTTGTGCCTTCTTCGATATCGAGGGAGCTTTCGACAATGCCTCACACTAGGGGGTATGTAGCGCACTTAAGAAGGGAAACGCGCAGCGATCCATTTGCAGATGGACAGTGTCCCTGCTACAGACAATGATATCTGAAACCGCTGCAACGGACAGTACTATCCACCTGCAAACAAGTAAGGGCCGTCCACATGGGGGAAGGTCTGGTGACACTTACTGACAAACAATGGAATCTGCTGTCAAGGATACGCGGATGACGTTGTAATTATAGCGAGAGGCAGGTTCGAGAACATTCTTTGCGACATACTGCAAAGAGCTTGAAACCTGATTAAAAGTTGGAGTGCTGTGGTGGGTCTGGATATAAAACTGTCCGAAACAGCCATCATTCCTAACACCAGGAAAAAAGTTTTATCAGGAATGAGAGAGATCAGCATGGTCGATGTTGCTATTTGTTTGGTCAGCGAAGTTAAGTATCTTGGCCTTGTCCTGGATACCAAGCATAGCTGGAAGAGGCATGCTGACGCAGTATTGTCCAAAGCAACGAAGGCACTGATGATCTACAAACGTCAAGCAGGAAAATCCTGGGGCTGTAGCCAAAGTGTACTGAAATGTATATGCATCAACCATTTATCTCTTCAGAGCGATTACGTTGGAAAACATCAATCGTCCAACATCAATTCATCGATCGTTAATGCGTTGCAAATTTTGAAAAAAAAGCGGCTCAGTTTATTTGAGCTCGAGCATAAATTTTCATAGCCGTATCCGATGGAGTGAATATTTATTGAAGTGCATTGAACTTTCGGTGATAGCTAAAGTTCAGCTGTCTTAGCTTCCTTCAATTGGATCAAAGTTGTATTCTAAATTACTATATACCGTTAGAAGGATCCAAGGATGCGTTTGCAATCAAAATGCTCTACTTTTAAACCAAAGTTGCGTAAAGATATTTTTATTTTAAAAAATATGCTAAAAAATTCAATATTTAACAGAATGTTGAAGAAAAAACAACAAACTTAAAAATATTTTTATTGAAAATCAGAAAAAATTAAGTCAAGTGCAAATAAAAAAAAAACAATGAGCTACTGATCTGGGGTTTTTTTTGTGTTTTTTTTTTGTTGCCTAGACTAAGTAACTGATGTCTCAAAATCTTTGCTAAAGCGTATGCGCGCCTTGATTATTATAACTTCATACATTTATTATGCATTTAAAAGCGCGTAAGTATGTTTGTATATTTGTGCGTATTAGACATGCCAGTGGTTTAAATTATCTATTGCTTTAGGTTAAGGCCAACTAGAAAAAATCGAGCATTTAAGCAAGAAGAAAATTGGCAAAAAACAACAAAGCACAAAGCACAATGCTTTAAGCGGCAATTAGAAATAGAAATTGAATAATAAAAAGGCAGAAATAGAAATAGAAATTGAATAATAAAAAGGCAGAAATAGAAATAGAAATTGAATAAAAAAAGGCAAAATGCCAAATCGAAGTCGTTTCGAACTAATCTGAAGATTAAAAGTTACATGAAATATAAAACTTACAAAAAATTTAATGCCGCTAGAAATAAATCATTGCCGAAAAGTATTATCCATAGACGCGCGTACATACATTTAAATGCAACGACAAGTGCTGACCTTCAAAACTGACTGCTGCAATATGGCTGCTACTGTTTTGCCTGGATACGTTTTTCAGATTGAAGGGGATTCAGGTATAAGCGGATTTGTGAATTTAATAAAAGCAAGTATTTGCATAATTTTTAAGTTTAAAAACGCATATACATAGATGAATATGAAATTTCAGATAAGTGAACAAAAGAAAAAACGATATGCATTGCGAACTCGCTTGACTACGCAGGTCTGTGCTTTACTTGTCTGCAGTAGACAAAAGATTCAGGAAACGAACTTGTTTTTTTTTTTTAAACTAATTGCAAATTTAGCATGCAAATCAAAGTGTATTACCCAATTACTTGCAAATCACCAATAAAAACTATGAATTTGACATCAAAGATTAGACGGTGCAATAACTTAGTGGTACCAGTTTGCCTCACCGCTCATACGCGATATGCTGCGTCAAGTTCAGTTGAGTTAAAATATAATCGCATGCGCCAATAGAAATATGACAATGCAAGAAATTTTAAGTAGAACGTGCCATCGAGCACAGCCACATTCACAAGCACACACACACATACACCTGGACAAATCCTTGCTAAAAGCAGTCACACCACCAAATTTTTCAAAGACACCAAAACAGACCATTTTTTTTTTTTTTTGTTATGAAAATTATAGTTCGTGCACAAAATTACGTTTACAAATGTTCAAAGAAAAAATATACGCAATTCTCAAATAGGTTCACAAAATTCATATTCATAAATCGTCATATTATTCGTCACTTCCGTACCTTTTATTCGCACCAAAAACACAAATATTGTCGCAAAAAGTTCAGCACAAATGGTTATCTGTCAATATGCGACAATCACTGCTGATTCGGCTACTGGGCCTGATTTGCTGAACACGATCCTCCTCCAGACAAGACACGTACTCGTTTGCGTATCGTATTTGTACGTGTGTATGTGTATGTATTTGCAGTTAGCATCCGTGCGTAGCCACAACCAAACAATCAGAACTCACTTAAAAGCAAAAACCTATTAGGCTAATCCCGATACTCAAATCGTTACACCGTCGTTTGCGGCCAGCAAGAAGACACTGATACCCCATTCTGTACGTTCAGTTGTATAAATAAACAAAATTAGGCATCTCACACCTAAGCACATTCGAACGCACTCGCGCACACACTCAAGCATATGTATGTATGTGCATATACTTTTTAAATGTATGTGTTAGGCGCTGAATGATATGCGCACGATTATCGGTGTTTGTAGAATTCGCCTTCGCTTGCAGTTTGACTTTTGCGCTCGCATTCTCAGTTTGTAAGCTCTGCTCCTCGGTAATTTAAGTCGTCAACGATTTAAGGACAATGTCAATATTAAAAAAAATATGCAAACATATGCACGCGTGTGTGAGTGTGTATCGTTTACTCCACTCATCGCTCACTTGAATGTCGAACATGTTCGATGCCGGCTTAGGCGCTGCGTATACACAACTGCGCGTAGTTTTATTTGCCAAACAAGTAATTATGAGTCTCATTTGCCCACTCGACGAATTTGCGTTCGTCATTTGTTTAGATTGTGAATTCTCAGTTTTGCAAATCGGCGTTGTACTACAAGAAAATAGCAGACAACTTAAAAATGGTCAAGGCAGCGGTGAAGCAATGAGCAAAGTAGAATCTCGCACAAAAACCAATCCAGTTGTTAATATGCGAAGAAGAAGATGATTCCATTTTCCGGCTAGCTTTAAAGGGTTGGCCATCGACTCATTTCAGTTCAAATCACATTTTGTTTACACACTGACAGGCGAACATTTGAAGCATACACCTGTGTGCACAATAAATGCAGCGCAATGTTTTGCAAAGTTGTAACAAATTGTTTATTAAATGTGCTCTGTTTTTTTACAAATTCCTGCCATAAGTTCAGTTCGTTATAGATATGTAATTGTAATATTTTTTTTAATAAAGTTAGTTTTATTTAATCATGTAAAAATTAAAAAAATATATATTTTTTTCGACCGCCGTAGCCGAATGGTTGATGCGCGATTACAATTGGGAAGTGCACAGGTTCGAATCTCCGTGCAAAAAACACCAAATAGAAACAATTTTTTCTAATTGCGGTGGCCGCTCGGCAGACAATGACAAGCCTCCAAGTGTATTTTTGCCATGAAAAAGTTCCTCAAAAAAAAACAATTTGCCGTTCGGAGTCGATTTAAAACTGGGGTCGACGGAGCCTAGAGAACAACATCAAGACACATGCTACAAATCGGAGGAGGGCATAAGCGCCAGTTATTTATTTATTTATTCCGCACATACGAAGCGATTCCAGGGCCTCAGCAACGGCATAAATTACCGCAAGACAATACCAATAAATCCGACGCCGGAATGGATAGCTCTTTATAGTACGCACAAGCACTAGCCAGGAAACGGAAATAAGCACTAAAAACTAGGCACCAAAAAAAAATCGCCAAAAAAATTAGGACCAAAAAACGCCCCAAATAGTAGGCACCAAGGAAATATAACGCCAAAAATTAGGCATCAAAAATATGTATATTTCCTACAAGTTTGCACCAACAAACAAGCGCAGTGTTATTTCTCACTAGAAATTAGCAACCACAACGAAAAACTCCGAAAGAAATGTATCAAAGATATATATAAGGTATAGCTCTCTCTCTCTCTCCTTTTCCTCTACGTTATATCTTTTTTCTCTCTCGCGGAACGAAAATGCCCAAAACGTTGCATGGCCTTGAAATTTTATTCACCATTCTCGCTCGTCCATCGACGTCTAAGAAGTTTCACTTCAAAAATATCAAATTCTCTCTGTACCGAGCCGTGCATCGCATTTCGGCGCCTCATTATACAGGATCCGGCACTCGAAGTGTAACCAATTAAAAAGGAAATAAATTTAGTTCGTTTATTGAATTCAAAGTAAAAAAGGTGTAAAAATAATACAAAATTAAGAATCAATTTACTTTTGCTCGATATGACCGCCTTTTGCCTTGACTATGGCCTTGAGACGGTGCAGAAACGAATCGTAAGCTTCCCGAACGTGACTTGCAAGTATTTTGGCCCACTCGCGGACAATAGCTTTTTTTATCGCCTCATAATTGGTGAATCTTTTAGTTCGGACCTGCTCTCCAAAATGGCACAAAGAGAACAATCCATCGGATTCGCGTTTGGTGAATTTGAGAGCCATTGGGTGGACGTCATGAAGCTCGGAACTTTGCAGTTCCAGACCGTTGAAACGTCCATGGTCTACCATCCAAATATTGGTCTGCTGACGGCTTCAAATCAACCTCTAGAATTCTTTCCCGATAATATTTCCCTTTTACCTTGACGGGAGGCTCGATGAAAACGATTGGAGAGCGCCCATCTGCTGTTACAGCGGCCCAAACCATAACCTGTGGTAAGTGCTGCCTCCTGGTGGCCAATCGATGACTCAAATTCTCGTATGAACGGTCGGTCAAATAAGCCCTATAGTTTTGAGAGGTTACGAATTGCTCAATTTGAAAAATTTTCTCCAAAAAAACCAAATGTTCGGAAATTGGCCGCTTTCGGCCAAGCGAAGCAACTCCTTCGCTCTTTTAATTCTGACTTGTTGTTGCTTTGGTGTGTGATCATGCGCCTTTTGGATGTTATAAGGCTTGACTTTGAGATCATTTTTCAGTAGGCAGCGGATGCTACGGTCAGATATTTTCAGTTCTTTCGCCATTTGATTGGAACTTTATCGGGGATTATGATCAAGTCGCTTCTTCCCTTTTTGAACCATTTCACGTGACGTTGCAGAGTTTTGATGACCACCTCGGTTACACTTCGAGTGCCGGACCCTATAGACCATCCGCCTCCGACCCAGCAATATTTCCTATGTTTAATGTCGTTATCGATGCGCTTTTGTTTTGTGATTCCCCATAGTCTTCGATTTGATATCGTTCTAGGCCAGAAAATTTACATTATACGCCGCAGGCAACCATTAAAAAGCATTTTATGTACTCGTATGACGACATTTTTTGTGTGCCTTGTTTCGCTACGCACTTATTGTGGATGATTTCCATATACGCGCTAGAGAAGCGTAAGCTCGCTGTGCTTTATTCAAGCAAGTGCGCACGTCAGTCGAGGTACCAACTTCTGGTATCAAGGATACTCAAATTTTTCCACATCAGCGGAAAAGTAGTTGCCAATAAAAAAAGGATATAAATTTCGAGCATTTATGGGTCAATGTTTTGTTGTTGTTGTTGTTCTTGCTGAGGTGGTTGAGTATTTATACTTAAATAATCTTAATTAGCGACTAGCGCCATTTTATTACCACTGTTTTCGTGTGATGTCTTTTTTGTTATTTTGTTTTTAGGTCAGATCCATTTCATGAAATCCAGATATAGCAACAAATTTTGTATCTCTATGTCTAAGATTTCATTAGTTTCCTGTAGAAAAGGTTTACCGAAAGAGCGAAGTCTTGTTCTAGCTAATTCTGGCCTAGATAAATAAATAGTGGAAAAGACTTTCCTTCACTCCGTCCGCCTGACAGCTTCTGCAGATGAGTGCGGATTGAAAAGAAGGTTGAGTCTGGCTGCATGAACTCCTACCTTCCAGTGACCTGTAAGGGTAGCAGTAATACTTGAAATGTTTGAGCATCCTAACAGGTAATTCGGCCTCTGGATGTTGTTCGACGGCCACGTTTTTCTTGTGGTAGTGCATGCACTTGTGGTTAATTGCTTCCACCTTATTTCGACTAAAGCATAGTAAAGTGGCAGAATGGATGTTTTTATTGTATTGAACGGGGTTGCTGTTGTTGTAGGAGCAATACTAAGCCCTTTCAGTGTGATAGAGGTGTTAGATGAGTGGGTTTAGTGGGGCATGTGAAACGGTGGTTAGTGTCGTGCGGGGTGCCTTCACATGCAGGACATATGATTAGTATGTCGGGGTCAATTCTGGATAAGAAGGATTTTAACCTGCTACAATATCCAAAACGTAATTGGGCCAGTGTGGGGTCTCACGGGGAAGCTGAAGCTCTTCATCTGCTGTAGGTGGTGGTTGTACTCCGATTACGGCATTCGGTGGACGGGAGCTTAAGAAGGTGGTGATGGTCTCCCGATGAATGTCGTTTATTGTCTGTCTAAACACTGTCTGGTCTAGTAGATGTCCGTTTGTTTTGGCCTGGATCTCGTCGGCGGAGGAGATGTTTCCTGCCGTGCCTGGGAGGCGGCTCTGGCTTAAGCAGAAACCTGCAAGGGTGAGACCTGCGGTAGCATCCCAGCAGAAACTGTTTGCTGAGTAGTTTATTGTGTTCCTCTGCTGGGAGCACCTGTGCCTCGTTGTGAAGATGTTGAAGAGGGGACATCAGGAGACAACCCGTCGCTGGCCGAATAGCAGTGCTTTGGCAAGTCTGGAGCTTTATCCACTGCGTGTTTTTTTCTTTCTTTCAATATTTCTTTATATTTGCCCCAAGTGCTACCAGCAAGCGTTTTGAGGACCTTGTTGCGATGTTGGACTTTAGTGGCAAATGCGGTTGTGTGCGCAGAGTATAGGGTAGCAACTGCCACAGCCTCTGCCATGTCTAGTGTCGAACCTTTGTTTGCTAGCTCGTCTGCTTTCTCATTACCCTTTATATTCCTGTATCCGGGAACGCATATCAGAGTAATTTGAAGCCAGTGACCAAGCAGTTCTAGTTCCTCTCTGCACTGTGAAACTGGTTGGCTGAAATGGAGTTGGAGTCTGAGGCCTTGATAGCTGCTTGATTGCCTGAAAAGATGGCTACTCTGGCACAAATTTCTTTGTCGTGTTTCAGTGATTTGCAAGCATCTCTGATTGCTAACAGTTCTGCCTGAAGTTAATGTTTTTTAGCCCACCTTTTTTTCTTTGTCACTTTTACTTTCTTCCTTTTTTTAATCGGGTTAATGAACTCTGTTAAGTTTACCGCTACTCACGATATAAATATGCAGTAAAAATATCATCAATCGCTCGCACTTCTCATGCCGTCATACTACCAAATTTGGTCAAGGAATGATCATTGAGTTATAATAGCCAACAGAGCATTGCATTCTTTTATTTTCAAAATTTTAATAATATATTTCAATAATTTCATAGATCATAAAATCGCTACTTATAATATTTAATTTTAGCTTTGCTTCTGTGTGTGTGCTTGTTTGTTCGCGTTCATCTTTCAGTTGTTTGTGTGCCTAAGCTGCAACCAATTTGACTTACATATGTTTTGCTCACCTCTGCCTTCGGTCGACTCTTCGCCGAAGAAGTTGAAGTTCAGGGCTTTTGCATGCTTAAAGGCTAATTAATACGCATTTTTCGCGATTTCATTGTGAATATCCATTAAATTCAAATAGCAGAATGCGACATTAATTAGCATAAAAGCTGTGCTGTTGTTTCAAATGCATAAATACTATGAAATTTAGATGGAATTTTTTATACATACATATATATATATATATATATATATATATATATATATATGTGTGTGTATGTGTATTATGAATATGCACAACCGGAAGTCATGTTTTATTGGAGTTTCATCAACGGGTAGATGCGCTTAGAGAGTTTGCAGTGCTGCTGTTTTAACAAAACATTCGACGATTTAGTGATAATTAATCACGTTTTGCAAATATTAAAGTCTGCATATAACATAGTTAGCGTGAGTTATGGAATTGCAGCATTCAAATGCGAATAAAAGAATTATGCACAAAATTGTTAATACCCACTGATGCTTTGTTCGGAGTTTTCCATTTCTGGTATATGGATTTTAAGGCAGTTCACGCAGCTGGCAAAGGTTTGTGTGTTTTTATCAAAGCCTCGGTATTGAAGCGTAGTCGATTTAGGAAGCCATTTTTGTTTGTAGCCACAAGTCTCATCCTGACTTTTGCGATTGCCAACCGTACCAACGTAGGCGCTTCTGAAAGTTCGGACGTCCAGAAGACAGATTCTGCGCCAAGTTCTGCTGATGCAGAAATGAACTAATTTGGTTTTCCGTTTGGTTGCTTGGAGATCGCCAAGTAGTTTTATGCCGAGGCTTATGTCGAAAAATTGAACAAATATATAGCTTGCCAGTAGCTTATTGTTATTGCAGAAATCAACCAAGAGTTCTCCATTTTCATTCAGGTAGCCAGTTCTGTCTTCCCGACTGTATGCTGAAAAACCATATCATCAATCTGAGCATTAAAATCGACCATTCCAATTACAACGTCCTTTTTTCTGATGGAATCGAAAGCTGCCTCAAGTTAACTGTAAAAATTACGTTTTCTATCATTTCCGTCACTTACTTCCGTTGATGCGTACAATTACAATACCGCGGTTTTCGCACACGAGATTGAAAGCGAGCCTAGAATATAAAGATCTCCATTTGATAAGTGCTTTTGCAGACTTTTTGGTCAATAATCAGCCTACACCCTCGATATCATAATTTTCAGGACCTGAGTAAATACGTTTCTCGCCATTTGTCGGAACATGTGACCAATTTTTCGATTTTTACAATGTCTGATTTGATTGAGCAGAGAAGTGCCATCAAATTTTGTATGCGGAATGAAATTTCGGCTGCAGAAACGTTTAGCATGTTGCAGAAGGCATTTGGTGATTCAACCATGTCACAGAAAAATGTTTATAAGTGGTACAAAGACTTCAAAGAGGGTCGAGAAAGTGTTGATGAGTTGGAGCGCTCCGGACGTCAACAGATGACCAACACGTCAATAAAGTGAAGAAGTTACTGCCCAAAATCGTCGGTTGACTGTTAAAGACCTTACTGATATGATCGGAATATCAGAAGGATCTGTGAAAACCATTTTGAAAGACCATGTGGGCCTACGAAAAGTCAAATCTCGTTTGGTACCGAAAACTCTCAATTTCTTGGAAAAAAGTCGTCGCGTTGATGTGTGTGAAACAATGCTTTCAGACTATCAGGACAAGCTCAAATGCATCATTACGGGAGATGAGACTTGGATTTATGCTTACGACCCTGAAACAACCGACCATTCAAGCGAATATCGAGCTAAAGGCGAGGTTAGACCGAAAAGAGCACGTCAAAGGTCATGATGACAGTTTTTTTCGATTTTCGTGGTGTGGTGCACTATGAATTCCTTCCGCCTGGCCAAACTGTTAATAAGGAATATTATTTGAGCGTTATGCTTCGTTTACGTGAAGCAATTCGTCTAAAAAGACCAGAATTATGGGCCAACAACTCTTGGTTTTTGCATCACGATAATGCACCGTCTCACACTGCACTCGTTCTTCGTGACCATTTCGCCAAAAATTCCACGCATATCGTTCCGCAACCACCGTATTCGCCTGATTTGGCTCCGTGTGACTTCTGGCTATTCCCAAAACTCAAGAGACCACTCCGGGGAACGCGTTTCGAGTCGATTGAGGAGATAAAAGCTGAATCGAAGAAGGTGCTGATGGCTATACCGGAAATGGACTATTTGGCATGTTTCGGGGACTGGAAAAATCGTTGGCATAAGTGTATTTCATCGAAAGGGGGCATGATAGTGACCGCAATTTTTACCTGAAAGAAGTAAATGGAGGCCTTTTTAAAGTTTGATAAGTTATCTAGTGACGTAGCTGTTTTTGAAAAAAATATGCGTTTGAAATTTGTGAAGTGACCTGTTTTTGGAAGATTATTATATTATATTTTTGTCAAGGCGAATCTATTAAAGATATTATCGGTAAATCAGCTGGTTTGATTTTTTTCTTGCGCCGTGTCCATGTGATTGTCAGCCCAGAGTGAAACAAGGCGAATTAATTTTTTGTTTTCTACTTTGCCAATACTTTGCTTTGCAAAAGAATGGTGGAGTTAGCGAAGGATATAACGGGAAAGTCATTTCAAGTTGGTACAAATATTACTGCGAACGGTTTTGATTTATATACTTCAACAGATGCGAATATCTAGGAAAATAACGAACCTGATTGAAAATATCTACGAGAATACTAGAACAGCGGTTTGTACGGAAAAAGAAGAATCCGGCTATTTTGAAACCTGCACCGGTGTGAAACAAGGATGTCTGACCTCGCCATTACTCTTCACTTTTTTACCTAAATGATTTTCACTACTATTCGGAAGGTGGACTATTGGTTGAGGGAATGATATATGTACGTCTTCTTCTTTATGCCGATAATATTGTTCTCCTGGCGGGTAACCCTAAAGTCATGCAATCCATGATTAGTAACCTGGAGAAATACTGCGCTGAATGGAAGATGGAAGTAAACCCAAATAAATCGGAGATGATGGTCTTTAGAAGAGGTGGACGAAAAATGGTGCTACAAAGGTAAAGAAATTAATTGGTGGCCCAATATAAATATCTTGGTGTCATTCTCACACCCAAAATGGCATTCGGCAAGCACTTAGAAACCAGAAATACTTCAGCAAAAGCTAGTATTAATTGCACATGGAACGAATTTTTAGCGAAGCCATTCATTTCATTAAAATCAAAATGGAAGCTGTTCCAAGCGGTATGCAGAGCGATATAAACTAACGCAGCGCAAGTTTGGGAATATGCCTTATTCGATGAAGTAAATAAACTTCAACGTTACTTCATTAAAAGAATCCTCAAACTACCCGACTTCACTCCGAATTATGCAATAACATTAGAAACTAATTTCGAAGATAGCCACATTTATTCTTTAGAACTACACATGAAGTATATCTGGAAAACCATTTATAAATGCAATTGCAAGAGACTTCCACACAAACTAACACAAGCCATCTTAAGTAAAAATATGTTTTGGCTTAAGCATCTGAACGACATGGGAATGGAGTTCGGTCTGAAGTTTGAAGAAAACATCACCCCTACAGACTGCCAAGATCGCTGTGTGCAACTTCTTACCAAAATGAAAATAAAAGATCTCAACATGGCAAGGCAAAAAGCACAGTCAAGCACCCTCAGTAATTTAAACGAGGAAGAAGATATGCAGCACTTGGCTATGTTCAGAAACGCATTATAATGCGCAGTACTTGCAGCGCTGGCAGCACTGTCAATGTGACAATTCATGCAACTGATAGATTTGTTGAAAAATTGCAAATAGATTTGTTGCATTTATGAACGCGCTATGCAGTAAAATGGAATTGTTAATAAGTTTGGTCATGGACGATGTATGTGAGGAAAAAACCGATAGTCTTTTATTAAATTTAAGAAAAAAAAACCGTGTAAAGCTTAAAAGAAGGACATATCTTGTCAAAAGTTTAATATCAAAACGGAAAATACCCAAAAATAAGTCTTTCGAGACTGTGCGGTTGTACGACTTGAAGTTTGTGGAGAATTTGATGGCTCAACATCATTAGGTTCCGTTAATATCGACATCGGCAGCTCAGCTGAGCTTTGTAAATTTTGAGTGGGCACATTGATTGAGTGCCTGGTACCATAAACCTCATCAAAGTCTTCGTAGTGAAGCCATGATGTTGATTCTCTACCGGATGTATTGCTTCTTTTTTTTATTCGCTTATATGTGATGAGTAAATTAGAAAATTTTCGCTGGGCGATGTTTCTATATATTTTTAAATCTTTATTAACTTTTTTTACTTCATCTACGACCTTAGCCCAGAGCACGCTCTTTTTCCTCCTTCCCGACGTGAACTCGTTCTTCATGGACTCTGAGCAGTAATTTTATCTCCGATGTACTAAAGTAATCACTAAAACCAAGAAAAGTATAATAAAATAAAGTTTAAATATCGTATTTTTCATCAATTTTTGTATTAAAAGCTAAAATAAATAATTAAATACCCACTTTTCATCAGACATTGTACTAGCGTATTTATTGGCAGTGTGAAAATTTTTGCTGCAAATAATGCACGACTTTTGATACAAAAATGACGTTTAAGAACGCTTTGCATTTGCAGTACTGCCACATTTGCATTTTTGAACGCACTGCTCACTCTGAAATGGTATGTTGCGCATTATAATGCATTGTTGAACATACCCCTTCTTAGGTAGATGTCCGGTACTGAAGGAGATCAGAGTAAGATACCAAAACTCAGCGAAGCTAAATGAAGCAGAAGTAATAGATATACGCAATGGCCATAATTGGAAAAGACTAACTTGCTTTATATACTCAGCCTTACGCTATAGAGACTTTCTTATTGCAGAGTTTAATTTTTGAGCTGTGACGGACAACATTGTTATTGCCACAAATTTATTATTTCTTTCTTTATGTATTTATATATTTAAATGAACTATTGTATAAATTATTGAAGTAAGTAAGATGCAAATTTCATAAATAAATAAAGAATTTACTACTACTACTTTACTTTGACAATCAAACATACAGAACATTGTTGTTGGTCTAGCCACCATCTTTAACGAATGCGCCTTGGTAAGAAGTAAACTGAAAATTTAAAAAGGGGGTTATAATTTTTAGATTTATTCAATGCTGAAAACTTGATATGGAGATTTTTAAAATGAAATAACTTCAGTTTTTTATCATTTATACACACATATAATTTATTTTTTTAATTTGTTGTAAAATTATTCCAAATAATTTGGATATAGGTAATTTTAAATTTCTCTGAAGTTTTTTTTTGTGGGCTTGAGTGCAATCAGAAATAAACCGAAAGAATTAAAAAAAATTATGACTAAGAAAACAATTTTTATAATTTTTTAATTTACTCAATGTTGAAAATTGGATATGCAGATTTTTAAAATGAAATATCATTTTTATACAATATATTTTTTAATTTAAATTCTGTATATAAAATATACATTAAAAATTTTTTTTCAAAATTTCAGTCAGTGCTCTAAATTTTTCTGAAATGTGATTTATTTGTAAGAAGCAAACTGAAAAAAACGTTATAAAGACGTTATAATTTTTAGATTTATGCACTGCTGAAAATTTTATATGGAGATTTTTAAAATGAAATACATATCTTCAGTTTTTATCATTTATGTATATACACACATTTTTTAATTTTTTGTTTTGTTGTAAAATTATTTGAAATAATTTGGACATAGTTTTAAATTTTTCTAAATTTTTTTTTGTGGGCTTGAGTGCAATTAGAAACAACCCAAAAAAGTAAAAAAAAACATTATGACTAAAAAAAATGTTTATAGTTTTTTGATTTATTCAATGTTGAACATTTGGTAGGGAGTTTTTTAAATCAAATATTTTCAGTTCCTTTTATCATATACATACATACATTTCTAAAAGTTTTTGTATATAATTTTTTGTTTGTTTTTTTTTTTTAATTTTTTGTATATACATTTTTTTTAGGTTTTTTTTTATTTTTGTAAAATTTTTTTTTAACATTTTTATTTTTATTTCTTGTAAATTTTTTTTTTTTTATTTGTTGTAAAAATTTTTTAAATTTATTGAACGTAGTGTTAAATTTTTCTGATAATTGGTTTATTTGCGCTTGATTATAATAGAAAATAAACTGAAAAAATTATAATTTTAAGATTTATTATAATTGTTATTTATTGCAGTTGTTGTTGTTGTAGCAGTAACTTTGCCCTCTCAGTGTAGTGCAAATGACCGGTCGTCTTCGTCTAGCTCACCTAACGGTAGGCCCAGGAAATTTGGTGTTTCGACAAGTTGAGGGGAGGGGTGTTGGATGAGTTTGATGGGCATATGAAAACGTGGTTGGTGTCGTGAGGGGTGCCTTCACAAGCCGGGCATATGTTTAGTATGGTAGGAGTTCAACCTGCTACAGTATCCAGAACGTAATTGTGCCATAGCAGCCGGTTCTACGTTACCGGAATGACTCGGGTTTTCCCCGTCCAAGGGCTGCCGCCCAGTAACTAGCCCTGTCTAGTGTACCGTACCCCACCCCCAATCTATTTATTGCAGTTTTTATTGCTGCTGCATTCTTTTGATGTTTTTAGCGACTATTTTCTTCAAAAAGGCCCACAAATTTTCAATCACATTTATGTCGGGACTCTGGACTGGCTGGACATATCGTATCTATGTACTTCGTACTTTTCAACAATTGTCGATTGACAGTGAATCTGGCGCGCTTACGGAACCTGTAATCCGGAGTAGAATAAAAAGTAGTGTGTAATTATTTTACCATTTTTCTATTATTCAATATATTAAAAGGCTTTCTCCGTTACTTTTTATAAAGAATTCCACAGACTTTTAAACAATTAGTAGTCGGTTTTTCTCTCGAAAATCTGAAAATTATTTTCTGAGGTCGCCATATTGTTAATTTTGAAAAAAAGCTTCGATCAGGCACAAGATTATCTATTAATAAAACTAATTTTTCTTGTTCGATTGATTTTAGGTGAATCTCCAAGGACTTGTGACGATAACCGCAAGGGACTTCTGGAGAAACGGGCTCCACACAAACAGCGATAACTTTTACGATTATTAATTTTGTTTTTGTTTTTTGAAATTTTTCTTAAGTCAAGTCGAAACATGATGTTTTAATGCTTTGTTTTTATTTTTGTAAAATAAAGCAGTTGTCTAGCAAAAAAAAAATTATTGACAATCGTCATTTTTTCGGGCCTCTGACTACCCCTAACCCCTTAATAAAAATTTTTTTTACAAGAATATTTATCAAAATTATCAAGAAAATTTCAACAATTTTAAAAACTCACTTTATTGCACTGAAATAAAACTACGTACTCAAATTTTTTATTCCAAGATTTTTATTAGAAAATTTCAAATTTTGATGAAAATTTGTTGAATTTTTATAAATCTTTTAAATTTTAATTTAACTTTGTTTAGTTATTATATTTGTTGTGGAATGGGCCTATATTTTTATAAAAAAATAGAGAAAATTAAAACAAAAAAGGAAAAAAAGTAGTCAAAATTGGTAAAGCATTTTGAGTATTTATTATAATATTTTGACCCTGAGTCTGTACTAACCTTTGGACTAGCCAATACATATAAATACATTCTAAACCTTAAAGGTGTCATAAGTTTTTCAAATTTTCATTTAGATTTAACAACATTTGTATAAAAATAATTAAGTAATTAAGTGGAGAGAGCAATGCTGCGCAAAAAATTTTTTTTAAAACATCGCTGAAGTTCTTTTTCTTACTTCGAGTACTACTTTCAAACGCTATGTCGCATACTCTGCAATTATAGCATCGATCTTAGCGAAAATGCCGCAGTCATCACTGCGCGCTATAACATCGCCATCGCTCAACAATTGACTAGAGTTCTGCTCAATGTGTTCCAAGCTCATGCCAGCGAACCTCTGATCACGCAAGTTGATGCGCACCGTGGCAGTACCAATGCATTTTCCCTGAACATCATCATATTCGAATACCTCCAAACTTATCCACTCCTCGTTCTCTTCAGCTTGTGAAGAGGACGATACAACCGGCGATTGATTACTCTCATCCGGTGGGTTTGTGTTTTGGATGCAAGCTATTTCTTGCGTATGCTCAATGCACGGCACTGATGTGAGGCTAAATGTGTTTGTCGTATTTTCCGATTCTGTATGCTGTGTGGCTGATACTTCTTCCACTACAACTGTGCTGCATATATTTGGAGTACAGATCTCAAATACTTGTGTTTCTTCATCTTCGATATTGTGACTAATTGGAAGTTGGGAAGGTGCAGCTTCTTTAGTAGCTTGCGTTTTAACTGCATCAGGGCAAGAGCTTTCAAGTATTTGTGTTTCTTGAACTTCGCTATCGCAACTAATTGGATGTTGAAAAGCTGAAGTATCTGCAACAGCTTCTGTATCAGGGCAAGCGCTTTCAAATACTTGTGTACCTTCATCTTGGATTTCACAACTAATGGGATGTTGGGAAGGTGAAGTATCTGCAACAGCTTCTGTATCAGGGCAAGCGCTTTCAAATACTTGTGTGTCGTCATCTGCCATATCAACTGTATTAGACGGAGGAGGCGTAGCAGGTTTTTGTATTTCCACATTTGCTGTGTCTTCTTCATCGGAACTATCGATTTCAATCATTTCTAACTTATCATCACTTTTCTGACACGTGACTTCAACACTGGTGTTAATACTTGCATTGTATACTTTTCTGTTTATTGCAGCAGAATTTCCTATTGATGAATTCAGTTGCAAGTTTTGTAGCGGGATTACTGTAACAAAACTATCTGAAGATTGCACGTCATCGTCGTCAGAGAAGGAAGCTATACAATTGGGTACGGCATTTACGCTCTTATTGCTATTTGTTTTTGTCATAAAAATGCTTTTATCAATAACGTCGTTGACATTCTCAGTTGGTAATACTTCCTGCCGATTTATGACCGTTGACTCTGTGCGCGCGCATGTGGCACACTTGAAACTAGACACCGGTTCTTTGGCATTTTCCTTTCCTGACAAGCATTTCGGATTATGCGCACCCATACTACCACACAAAGAACAAATTATCAAAGACCATTTGCCTAAAAAGATGAAATGATGTAGTAATTTTTGTTATTCATGTAAAAGAAATAAAAACTATTTCTGAACCTTTGTTATAATCGCGACCTCTTGGACACAGACACACCTCCATATTACAGGTTCTGTGTCCGCGATACAAGTCGACATACGTATCCTTTTGTATCTCCCAATGTGCATCTCGGTCGGGTACAAAAACACCCTGCAGCCGCACTGAATCGCGGAATTCCTTGCTACGACACCAAAGGCAACGTAAGTAATAGCCGGCCGCCAGTGCATACTTTTGCACGCATACATTATGCGCATACCCTTTATTACAGCATTTGCCAAATATGAATATCACCTCATTGTAGAGGCCCATTTGTTCGCGACAAATGCTGCAACGCTCAAAACTTGATGGTCGGCTCTTAAGTCCAACAGGTTGGAGTTCTGTCTTTGGTATGCAATCATCGCAATATGAACGAAAATCACCATGAAATGTCAGGAGACAGCGATTTTGTCGTCCGCAACAAATATGAAAGTAATCGTTGCACTTATGGCATTGAATGGAGGCATTGGCACGGCCGCAGAAGCAGCACACACGTTTGGCAGCTGCATTGATTTCTTTGCGAATATCTCTTAATAGAAACCCATTAATGCCGCTGCAATCCTTCCCTCTTTGGGGCAAGTTGGTAGAGAGGAGCTAAAATAAAGTGCACACATCCATGTAGGTAAACATTTTTATGCTGAATGTGTGAAGTATTTACCAAGCAGAAGTAATGAACGACAATATCACGGCTTTGTTGCCAATCGCCAAAGAGTAGCAGATCGAAATTGCAATTGGTCTTATCTTTGCAAATATCACAGGTTTTATAGTCTCCAGCCATCCTCAAATGAAATTTAAATGAATTTCAAATTATACAAATTTGTTTACAGGCGCCTTTTGGTAACTTCTTCTTCTTACTTTATTCATATACACATTCACAGTGAGTATCAGCGTAACTGTTCCTACATGTTCACAGTGAATATATTTTATAGTGGTGAAATTTTTCTGGTAATTTCATTGAAATTCACTTGAAGTGAATTACAGAATCTGCCCGAATATTTTTTAGCAAGAGAATATTACAAGGCTGTCACCAATCCACAAAGTCTACAAAATGTAGCGCTCGAAATACTTTTCAATATAGTTAAATTAGCACTGAAAACCCGGTCTTTACGGAAAAAAAGAGTTTTCTATGAAGCTGGCCACCAACATGGCACATTTACCAGCGATTTGTTGCGAAGAAAAAATACATCATGTATGGCGAAGTGCGGGCACAAATCCCAATTGAAAAATTTTATTTACCTGGGATTTGTTGCTAATTTTTGGCGCTGTTTGTGGATTTTCTCTTTTTTTACTGCCCGTCGTCTAGACAACAGTAGGCGATATACTGTTCACTAACCAGGGCTAGTTTATTGGGGCGGCAGCCCTTGGTCGGGAAAAACCCGAGTCATTCCGGTAACGTAGAACCGACAGCCATGGGAATGTGAAGGCACCCCGCATGACACTAACCTCCTTTTCACATGCCCTTTAAAACCTGCTCATCTAGCACCCTCTCTCCCTCTGGACCCAGCCTGTTGAAACAGCATGTTTCCTGGGCCTACCTTTAGATGAGCTAGATGAAGACGATGGTGATATATCCTACACTGACGGGGCTTCTATTACTGCTACAACAACAACAGCAGTAGGCAAATAAAATAAAAATAAATTTTATTTCGAAAAATTTATAGTGTTTCAAAAATGAGCCATCATTATGGCAAATAGAAAGTAAATTATTCAAAACAGTTTTTTTTTTCGTTTTTTTCTTAATGCGCTTGTAAATAATTGCAAGAGCAATGCGCCATCTGCTGTTTTGTTTCTCATGCCAACAGTACGACGATCGCATCGAAGTGATGGTATATGGACTTGTGTATAGTGTGTGTGCTACGGACTAGGCACAAATCGCTGGGAATTGTGCCCTGTTTATGGCCAGCTTTAGGGATGCGTGTAAAATTAGTTGTCTTTCCTTACCAAGCCGCGACAAACATTTGAATGATATCATTATTCTTAGACAATGACACATTTTTAAAGGACTTTCAATCAAAAAATGGATTTAGTTAAAACTTCTCGCTCAGCTTGTTTTAAGCCATTTAAACAGCGATCGTTTCTTATAAATGAGTTCCCAAATTTACGAGTATACGAATTTAACCTATTTTTCTGAACTTTTTCATTCATACTAGTTCAGATGAAAGGACGACTAGAAATAAAGACGTGGCGAAATCGCTATCACGGCAGTCAGTTCTAGATTCGGATTTAGTAAACGCATTACCAAACTTATGAGTATCACAATTGAACCTATTTTGTCTGAACTCAATTTTATCTCGCTACCTCTCGTCAAACCGATGTCAGTAGTATATATATGTTTATATTTAACTCGATTCCCTTAGTCTATTACAAAAAGTCGTTATGTGAACTGAGCTATAAAACCTTAGTATACCGATCCCATTGGTAGGTAGGTGAAATGGTTGTATTGAAACCTGGATATTTACGGAGAAAGTGCTCAACAGTCTCCTTCTCTGAAAGGTCCCCACAGCTTCTGCAATGTGGGTTAAATGGTGACTCTAGCTTTTCCGCGTGAGTGCCGATCGTCCAGTGACCGGTAAACACAGCTACGAGTTTGGAAATTGAATGGCGAGCAATCTAAAGGACTTTCTGAGTCCTTAAAGATTACAGATAAATTGGCTGATTTAGAGAAAACCCCTGCTCCGACTTCCGCTTCCATCTTGGAACCGTCAGTGCAGACAGAGGTGCAAGCTTCGGCCAGATTCCCTCTCAATCCAAATTTACCTTTATTAGAGATCTGTTCGAAGTTCGGAGAAATACGGTGTTAACTGCCCGAAAATGCTACCATGTCCCTTGAGAAATTGGCTCCAGAGACCAACCTTCTTTAACCTGATTGCACTTTGAGCTACGATGGAAATAAAGTAAAAGTCGATGGGAAGTAAGTGCAAAGGGACATTCCTTACTCTCGCAGAAACAAAAGAGTAAATCCTTTTAGTCGTATTCCCCATTACAAAATTTAATAAGTATTTTTCCGTATATGCCATTCACTTTTGAAACCATCACAACATTAAAGAATTATCATGCGATGTGGCTATTCTGCAATCCACCTCCCATGTTAACCAACTCTTCACAAAGGTTTAGGTCTTCGCTACATTAAACTGTACTCATGCGTTATTATCTACACGCTTGATTTTCGCTATAGTGGAACATATTCTCTGACGTTTGCATCCATTCTTTCATTGCTTGTGAATGTGTAGCGGTGTGGTTTTCGTTTGAAGCGGACTTGTATGAGTGCATTGTAAACGGAAAGTTAAATCTGCATTTTATTTGGGATACAAGAATAATAAACTAGAAGGTGTAATAAAACACGGATAACTAAAAATACACAAAGAAAAGGTTTGTGTGCAGTGTTTGTATGGTTAATAATTAAAAAGATTTTACATAATTTTGGCGGTATAGAGTGCTTGATGTTGAGGAGCGTCTGATAAATGTATGTTGAGGTAGGGAATTTGTTTAAATATACATAACTCTTTTTCGTGTTGCATTAATTTGCCGGGAGCGGTGAAGCATTAAAAGTGCATGATGCGGTTTATGTGCAGAAAAATTGAGAAAAAATGTAAAAACTTTAAAAGGCAAATATGAATATAACCTCATTGAGGGATAAAAAGTATTCTAATAAAAAAAAAACGGCCAACAAGAAAGCGACGAACCGCCATTTTTAAAACGCAGCAGGCCCGAGTCTAGCGACTCCTTTGTGTGCTACACTGATGGCGAATCTAATTGGGAAGCAGAGGCTATGAGAAAAAACCCCGTGAGCACAAAAAACGAAGTTCATGTAAATAATTTATTTTTATGAAGTGAAATTATTTGCTAACTTCAGAATTGTGTATGAAAATAAAACACGTCGTTTTATTATAAACTTGTGAATTCGCGTCGTTTTCACTCGTCTCTCATTATTTGCAAGTTTGTGCTACGAATTCAACAATGAAAACAAAAAGTGAAAGATGAAAAAATCCCTCCAACAACTGGAAGCACACTACTGTGTGTAGATCGTTCTTGCATATATGTATGCGTTCTGTGCATATGTATGTGCATGTATGTATTTAACATATAAAAAACATCTTGATGTTGCTTAGGTTTTTCGTTGCCTGACTAATTGACGCAGCAAGACTTTAACGGCTCTTTCGTTGAGTAGCTGGAATCACTTCCATATTTATTTTCTCAATCTACACATTGGATAATTGTGCTATTTTTCGTGCACCCCTTGGCGCCTCCAGCAACTACTTTCAATTATATTCCTAGGGTGGATGTGAAATTTAGTTTCAAGAAGAAATGTTTAAATTTAGTTTTGCTGATAGTTTATGAAAGCTTATGTAATACAGTGAGCCAAAAAAGTTTAAGTACACCTCAAATTTTAGAAAATTATTAATAAAAACTCCATCATACAATCTAAAAATAAAATTTAATCTTCGAAATAGATATATTTAAAGGTTAAAGAACACAAAATAAGCCTTTTCATGGGTTACGAACTTAAAACATAGAAATAGCTATACAAAAATGAAAAAAAGTCCTGAGCGCACGTCAAATAAGTTTTCGTACACTTAACCGAAAATATTAAAAACATTTGAAAATTCGTATAGGTTAAGTGTTATTAGTATTTCGTTGGCCCTCCCCCGGCATCGATAACTGCTTGTAAGCGCCGCCGCATGCTTTTCACTAAGTTTCCGGTATCATTTTGGGTTATTTTCATCCACTCAGTCGATAAAGCCTTCTTTAGGGATTCCTTCGAAGTAATTGTGTGTTTACGTATTCGTTTTTCGAGCAGATCCCAGATGTGCTCGATAGGATTTAGATCCGGGGACTGCGGTGGTGTATGTAGTTGCTTGCAGTTATATAGAAGCCACTCTCTGACCAAATATGACGTGTGTTTCGGGTCATTGTCTTGTTGAAACAAGAACCCATTTTTTTCAAACCCCAATTGTGACGCACTCGTCTCAAGATTTTCTCTCAGGATTTTTAGGTAGAGGTGCTTATCCATTACATTGTCAACAAACACAAGCTTTCCAACACCAGCTTCTGCCATACAGCCCCAAACCATAATGTTACCGCCACCGTGTTTCACTGTGGGTACCAAATTTTTCACTTTCATCTGCTCATTTGGTTTTCTCCAAACTTTTACGGCTCCA
Source organism: Anastrepha fraterculus (assembly GCA_037575425.1). NCBI lineage: Eukaryota > Metazoa > Arthropoda > Insecta > Diptera > Tephritidae > Anastrepha > Anastrepha fraterculus. The sequence goes on along the minus strand of JAYXIM010020047.1, from coordinate 90,019 downwards.
TCTGGACCAAACAAATTATATTTAGACTCATCACTAAAAATTACGTTGCTCCAAAATGATTCGGGCTTGTTCAAATAGTCTTTAGCGAAGGTAATCCTCTTTTTTTTATTTACTGTAGATATAAAAGGCTTTTTACGCGGTGTTCGACCATTGTACCCAGCCTTATGGAGTACATTTCGAACAGTTTGTGGGTGGACGCTTATTCCAACGCTTTGCTGCACCTCTTCCTGTATTTCCACAGCAGATTTTCTGGGATTAGACCTTATTGAATCTAAGATTTGGCGCTCGTCTCTCTGTGAGAGTTTTTTTGGCCGGCCGGATCGCGGCTTTGGCCGAATATTTCCAGAGTTTATATAAGAATTAATTACTCCTTGCACGCTGGAATGTGATTTACCGATAATTTTGCCGATTTCACGCAAAGATTTTTTTTCTAAATATAATTTTATAATCACTTTACGCAAATCGACTGATATTTCACACCCGCGACCCATCATATACGTTAACTGTCACCATAAACACAAAACTATTAATAGTTATACATACCATTTGCATCAAAATACTATCAACTATGATCATTTGATCGATAATAAGAAATAACGGAGAAAAACCGTTAGTTTTGGAAAAAGAAACAACGAAAAAATAACAACGTACGTAAACTTTTTTTGCCTGTTTTAGCTCTCTCTCTCTCCTTTACGACAATTATTCTTCAACTCACAACAGTGAGAGAGGTGAAAGGAGTGAAACTAAGTTAACAATATTCTCTTTTTACACTACATGCCAAAAGTTTATGTTTATATTTAAAAATAAAAATTATTTTAGTAAATTTTTGAACAAAACTTAAGTGTACTTAAACTTTTTTGACTCACTGTATATAATTATCCATGTTTAGATGGGGGGTAGCTAAAGTTTTCCAAAAAAAAAACTACTAAAACTGGTGACTAGCTTAAAAACAACCTCGGTTGTACGATACCTACTAGATCGTTCATGGGTAGGAAAATAAGCCAATTCTTTTTTGTATTTCTGCATTGTAGCGTAGTAACATTCGCTTTTGTATGCCTTACAACGAGTGTCGTAGGCACATTCTGCCCGCTCCGGCTATTACGTCCCCACCCTAAAATTAACTATTCCAAGCACATTCAGATGCATAGGGCTTTTTATTTGCTTTTGTATGCAGCGAAATGTTGCGAGGGCAGGTTCACTGATCGGATTTTACTAAAATATATTTATGTTGCATTTCAGGCGACGTTTACACAAACTATTTTTATACATTTTTCTGCAGCTATCAACAACAAAAAGTCTAACACCGAAACAATCATGCATTTGCACAGACAGCTGTCGTATGCACTTTCTATTTATGCTTATAAATGTGTGTACATATATATAAATATATGTACAGTAGGTTCTGTTTTTATGCGGTAGATACGTTCCGCAAGAAACAGCATAAAAGAAAAACAGCATAAAAAAAGCTACTAGTTCTATAGTAAAACTATAGATACGTTTCAAATGCTAAAACCGCATAAATCTGAAATAATCGCATAAAAAAGGGCACTAGTCCCATATTATTACTATAGATACGTTCCATAGACCGCATGAATCTGAAATAATTAAATAAAATCGCATAAACAAAATATTTTATCTTTGAAAATTATATCTTTATATATCTTCCATACTTGTAGGGTTAGCATTTCTGATGTAATCCGTGATGAGTTTTTGCTTAGCTGGTTTAGAATCTTGTTTATATGTACAATTCCCGATAGGTCGACATGCATTTTGTAATTTAAACAAAAACCGCACTATTTCAAAACCGCATAAAAAAAAGCCGCATAAAAACAGAACCTACTGTATATGCAATCCACTCATACACTCATGGACATTAAATATATATGGGACATTTTTACCAGTTTTGGCAATTTTAATTTTGTTTCACCTAAATTTGCAACATTGCAATTATAATTTTTAGAAGATTTCTTGGCATGCGGTTTTATAGCCCATTTATTTGGTATAATAAAATGCTATCCATTTCTCCCATATAATAATAATCTGTTATTTTCGAAGGCAGCTTTATTAATGTTTCCAAGTTTACATAATTCTTACGACAAATTTAATAAACATGAGCTTAAAAACTAATAGTGAGAGTCAAAATGTAAATTGTTGTTGTTATGTAACAAAGAAAAATATGTAGGTTAGTTTAGATAATGTCACTAAAGAAAATATCAGTTTGTAAGGGGGCAAATTAAGAAATGTGAAAAAGAGATATGGGAATATAAGTAGGAGAGGTAAGGAGAGAATAAGTAAGAAAGTTAGTGTTGTTGGTATTAGGAGCATGGTTATGTGAGTGTATAAAAAAATTGTCAAACGTACGTAATTAATTTCCCCTTACGTACGCATTCTGAGAAATTTTCAGTATATGTTCGCTATGGGAACGATTATACTTTGCAAATATGCAGCTAAAACCATCGGTCCATGGGCAACAATTTAAATTTTGCAATAAGAATTTAATTTTTTTTATTTGACTCGCCGTATAGTATAGTGCAATAATTCAAGCCTCGGGTAAAAGTACCGAAAACATCGCAGTTGCATTTCAGAATGAGCCACTTCCGATTATTTCACTCCACTGACAGAATTGAGAATCTAACAAACCACATTGCTCGTGATTTTGCGTCAAGGTCTTTGTATGTTTTTGTGGCTGCAGCAGCTTAAAACATTTCCCATACATTATTGGGAAGTGCTGCTGAAATGGCAGAGAGAGAGAAAGAGCAAATGTTTTGGTGGGATATGACCCTCCTGCAAGTTTCTTTACATATTCCCTATTTAGAATCATAAACACATATGTAAAGTTAAGAATAAATTGTTTTTGTTCAATTTGGCGGTTGTTATGGTCTCTGTGGGAAGTACGTCCATCTCATCTGAGCGTCCAATCTCAAAACATGAAACACAAACCATAATATCCTGAGTTGAAAGGTCCCGGCCGCCGTAGCCGAATGTGTTGTTGCGTGATTACCATTCGGTATTCACAGAGAGAACGTTGGTTCAAATCTCGGTGAAAGCAAAATTAATAAAAACATTTTTCTAATAGCGGTCGCCCCTCGTCAGGCAATGGCAAACCTCCGAGTGTATTTCTGCCATGAAAAAGCTCCTCATAAAAATATCTGCCGTTCGGAGTCGTCTTGAAACTGTAGGTCCCTCCATTTGTGGAACAACATCAAATAGGAGGAGGAGATCGGCCAAACACCCAAAAAGGGTGTACGCGCCAATTATATAAATATATATATATATATAAAAGGTACCGACGTGTATTCAGTGCAAAAGAGCATTCCATGGAATACATAATTTTGAAGGACAATGAACACTATGTTTGTTTTCACATGTTCTTCCTAGTTCCACCTTCTAAAAACGCTTACCTGCTCTGAATTCGTCACAATTGACTCGTGTTGAAAGACTTGTAACCTTTCCCGATTGTAGCGCACAAACTATCAGAACGGAAAAAAAATAACGAATGGGTTGTTTGCCTGGCGAGAACTTGTTTGTTTTTCTCGCCATTTTTGTTTTGCTCATTTTCCTGGCTTAGTTTTTTTACCCTCCCGCCGTGCCACTCCACGCCGCTTCGCGTCATTTCAACTAGGCAGGCAACCGGCAAGCTAAACGGTGCTTCTGCTATGTTGCACTAGGTTGCTGTCTTCTCTTACCTACGGTCAATGTTGTTTCTGTTTGGTTGGCTATAGTTGAGAAAAAACGGCAACAGAAACTGTTCGCATGTATATATTTGTGTATGTAGGTATTTACGGCATAATTTTATGTATATACATTTTTCTCTGTGTTCTTATACATATCTTCATAAAAGTGCATACAAACTTATTATGTACAATTATATATGTATACATGCATATGTATGTAACATATGATGTCGTTGCTGAGGGCTTGGCGTATGTTGTGATGCCTAGAAACGCTTGATAGCGTACGACTTGAGCAATTTTCAAGTCAAATCAAAGCAATTTACAACTAATTCTCTTTTTACACGTTCGCAAAAAAATCGTTTAAAAAGACAATTAGGTGGAAACAATATTAAAAAATTCTTTTTACAGTTCAGTTAAAAATTTATTTCGTGCTTACACTTTTTACAAAATCTACCGAGTCTCGGAGACTTTTCCTGGCTAATAAAAAATCTCACTCTCGTTCTATGAGATTCAAGAAAAATTCATAAAAACTGTAAATCGTGTTAAAATAAAACAATTCGTATAAAAAGAGAATTAGTTGTAATTATATATGTATTTCGCTTCCCACTAGATTTTTGTCGAATTATATATTTTCTTAACACAAATTCCACGATATCTTGAATTATTGAAATCAGGTTGTCGAAGGTAATTTACGATTCAATTATGAGCTGTATTAAGAAATTCGAGATGAACAAACTAGATAGATTACCATCTCATAAATTGTCTACGTATAAGAGAAAAATACATTTTTGAATAAATGTTTTCTATTTTTTTACTGTGAGCGAACCGTTCCAACGACAGTTAGTTCTACGTTACCGGATCGACCCGGATTTATATCCGACCAAGGACTGTCATTTCAGCATCATCAAAAAATGTATGAGGAATGTTTTGTGCTATTGTTGTAGAAATATGCCTTTGCTTTAAAAATTTTGTCTCACCGTAACAGGAAATCAATGGAGTATATCGCTGGTAATTATTCAGGCAGAACTGTTTTCAAATATACGACTATATGTTGCTTTTTGGCAAGCCCCATTACGAAATTATGTGTGTATGTATAAAATATTTGGCTGCAATGTTTTCATAGCACCAGAAATAAGGGCGATTTCAGTTCTGTAGGTAGTTATTATTTATTTTCTTATACGAGGGTTGCCTTTTATATTTTGCGCCCAGTAATGAAAACAAAATAAAAAATAAGAATAATGAAAATGAATTTACTGTTTCCCAAAATATTATCCTTGGAAGCCAATACACTTCTGAATTTGCTTTGATCTAATTTTCAAAGCATTTTCGTCACGAGCTCTTTAAAGGCTTCAACTGCTTCTTATGGCGTTGAAAAACGTTGAGCTCACATTTTATTTTTGATGTTCCGGGTAACAAAAAGAAATTATTCGGTGCCAAATTAGAGCTGTGAACAACCCATCAATTCGATCTTTTGAGAGCTCAAAAACTTCCTTTTGTGGGCCGATACGTGCGACCTCGCATTGTCTTGGTGAAGGATGTTTCGTCTTAGTAATTCTCCGAAAACTTCTGGCAAACAAATGGTTGGGTGCCATTCAGAATTGACTGTTTTAAGTTTCTCTAGTGGTGCAGTTGCGACATGGCTTCCGCGAAGAACTTTTGTTGGGTTAAGTTCGCCTTGAAACTACTGCCTATTTCTGCTTTGTTTCCCGCTCATATGCTTCGATCCAAGATTCGTTACGTGTTAAGATGTCATAGACCGCAGCGGCTTAATTTCTTCAATATTTCTCTATACCAATCGTGTCCTTTTTTGGGCAGTTGTCAAATTATGCCATATCCAACGAGAACAAGTCTTCTTGGTGACCAAATAAACATGCAAATTTGAATGTAGGCTGGTCCCACTATTGCCAAAGGAGGCTATTGCGATGCGAATATGCTACATTACGATCTTGCATTATCAACTGACGCACAGCAACCATTTTTTGGGGCACAACAACCGTTTTTAGACGGGCTTCACGAAATTAATCCTGCAATTATTTATTTATTTATTTATTTATCAAACGCCAATCGGCAATATACTTACAAATAAAAAGAGGGTACAGAAACAGAATTTATAGAGGGCTGATAAGTAATACAATGATAAAGAAAATGGGCCAGACGGTTCTTGAGAAAAATCTATAGGATGATATTTTTGGCATTTCGCAGAAAAGTATCGTAGGTTCCACCATAGAAGTCGAGAACACCATGAAGTGAGTTGACACTGATGGCTATTCTATTGCACGGGCCGTGATAGACGTAGCTTTTGTAAGTAGCGACTGTTTTCAGTAGACGACTATTCCGAAGAGTGAGACCAGCCGGGGCAAGCTCGAAGGAGCTGCGTACTTCCGGGGCATCAATAATCCCATTTACCACTTTATAGAAGAACGCCAGGTCAGTTATGCGACGGCGAGCCCGCAGACTGTTGATGTTGTACCGAATGTAGATATCTTCTGTAGCTGAAGCGGTTGATGATGAATGTCGGAAAGCTAAGGTCTTGCAGAGCTTACGCTGCACTCTTTCAAGTCTAGTAATGCCTGCTTCAGTGTATGGAGACCAGATTATGGATCCGTACTCCAGTATTGGAAGAACTTGAGTTTTGAAAAGACAAATCAGGGAGTAGGGATTCTTGAAGTCCTTACTATTCCTAGTTATAAAACCGAGTATCTTAAAAGCTCTCTGAGTTATTCCGTCTATATGCTTGTGGAAAGTTAGTTTTGTGTCAATCGTGACACCGAGGTCTTTGATGTCATCCACCTCCCTTATTTTATCACCATTGAGTGTGCACACTGCAGGTAAGGGAGTGCGCGATCTCGAGAAGCACATCACAGCACACTTTTTAAAGTTGAGATCCAGTTTGTTCCTTGCACACCAGCCAGAGAGGTTATCGACGTCCTGTTGTAGTAGATGACTATCCAGCACACTAGTGATTGATAGATAAACTTTAAGATCGTCTGCAAAGAGTAGGTATTCCGAGTTGAAGTCGTTACCAATATCATTCACGAATATGCTGAAAAGAATCGGACCGAGGTGAGAACCTTGCGGAACACCCGAGTTAGCCACATATTCATCGGATAGGTGGCCATCCACTTTGACCTGCAGGTGCCTACCAGCTAGATATGACCTAAGCCAGTCTAACGCTTTGCCGCAGACGCCATATTTCCTGAGCTTGTATAGCAAGATGTCATGGTCAACTCGATCGAACGCTTTTCTGAAGTCAGTATAGATGCTATGAACGCAGGTGTTGGTATTCAGTGAGTTTAGTACATAGTTGGTGTAGGCGAAAAGGTTAGTTGACGTTGAACGGCTACTAATAAAACCATGCTGTCTTGTGGTAATGATTGGATTAAAAGCAGCAGAGAGTTTTGGTAGGATCAGCTTTTCAAAAAGTTTAGCCAAGGCCGACTGAATGCAGATTGGCCGATAATTCGTGACTGTATTCTTTGGACCTTCTTTATGAATGGGGCTGATATACGAGAGTTTCCAGTCTGTAGGAAAAACCCACACTGCAGAGACGATTGGAAAATGTGTGTCAGCGGTTCACAGAGGCCGTTGGCGCAGTTCTTAAGAAAGGCATTCGGTAGGCCATCAGGTCCCGCACCTTTACTAGGATCTACGGAGTTCAGTTGCTTGAAGACATTGTCAAAGGTAACCTCAAAGTCATTTAGGTTTACCGATTGCGTGTAAGGGTGTGAGTGTGCTAGGGTTACGCTATCGTCAGACACCGGTGCATATATGCTTTTAAAGAACTGTGCAAATAGGTTACTGGTCTCTACGCCACTTGATGCTGATTGATTATCCCAGACCACGGATGCTGGAATATCACTGTTTCCTCGCTTCTTATCCTTGATATAATTCCAGAACGCCTTGGTATCACCTTTCAGTGACCCTTCTACCCTATCAACATACGCATTATAACACTTGTTGCAGAGATTTTTGCACTCTTGCCTCAGGTTACTAAAGAGTGTGTAGTTTCGCCTGGTTTTCTGTTTTTTATACTGTGCGTGCGCTGCTTTTTTCAGGATGATTTTCTCAGTTAATTCCCTAGAAAACCAAGGTGGAAATCTACTGGGTTTGCTGAAGTAAACCGGCACGAATTGGGTAACACCTTCCTGAATAATGTTGTAGAGCCAACGCAGTTTATCATCAACAGATTTTTGCTGGTATAAGTCTGTCCAATTGGTTCTCATAAGAAAGGCATTCAAGCTGGCATAGTCCGCCTTCTTGAAAGCATAGTTAGGGATACCGACCGGTGTTAAGCTAGGCTGGAAGTTGAGCTGACAGGCTAGGGCCGGGTGATACTTGTCCTCAGGAACCAGAGCGACAGTTCCATACGGGATTGTGTCGGTGTTGCTGAAACAAAAGTCAAGTAAGTTTCCCTGCTCATTGAATACACGATTACATTGCTTGCATCCGGATGTAGAGTAGCTGTCGTATAACAATCTCGTGCATTCATTTCTGGGTGAGCTACTTGCCATGTTGAAGTCACCAAGGACCAATAGACTGGCATTCTGGGAGCTATCGGAAAGAAAAGAAATAGCAGATAAGTGCGTGTGATAGGCTTCGTACGTGGTATGTGGCGGTATATAGACACAGCCTAAAATAAGATTGCCATTGTTAATCTTAATTTTAATAAAGAGTTCCTCAATATTATTTTCCTTGATTTGAATCGATTCTACTTGAATGTGCCGTTTTGTAGCTATGAGCACACCTCCACCACGCTGACAACCACTCGTTGCCTGGTTACGATCTCTGCGATAGATGTTGTAAGTGGGGTCCAGTACTTCACCGTCGTGTATAGCGGGCTGTAGGCAGGTTTCGGTGATGCAGATGATATCGTAGTGACTAATTGACGTGGCTTTGAGAAATTCACAGAGTTTTGTGCGTAGACCGCGAACATTCTGGTAGTAGACGGTGAGATTTGTCACTTTCCTCCTCCTCTCTGATCGAACGAAAATTCTTTGTTACTATTTTCGGTATGCCATTCACATATTTTATTGTCTTGCTCAAATCACCATTCTTCTCAAGGGAGGCAAGGTCAGAGCGTAAGCTCTTCAGATATTCCTGCTGTGTTGGAGTGAGATCCGGTTTGAAAGATATCGTGGTGTTACCATCAGCTGGCTTACTTTTGAGTAAGGTGATTGCATCCGTTGCAGTTGGGGTCACTACAAGTAGTGGACGGGAACGACCTGGTGTGTGTCGTCCCAGTCTACGAAGTTTTAGGCCAGTTGAGTCACAAGATAACTCTGGTGGCAGGATAGATGACAGACTTGATCTATCATCCTCCAGCCGCTCCTTTCCAGTTGCTTTAGATGATTCAGGAACGTTGAACGCAATGACATTAGCCTCGCGGCGTTTACGTTCGCTCAGCTCTACGAAAACTGCTTCATTGGATGCCGGAAAGCTTACCTGGGAGTTAATCTTATTCTCGACTAACGTTAACCTGTCATCAATTTTTGAGCATTTATTGGAGAGGTTAACATTTTGTTGGGACAGCTTACTAACCTCTGCTCTGATGTCTGCCAGATTGCTTGTAATTTCGGACCTAAAGGCCTCAAATTTTTGCTCATACTGTTTGGTGAAACGCACAAAGTGTTTATCCAGCAGACTATCGAGATTGCCCATCGGATCCCGTTTGTCGTTCTCCTCTAATAGATCGTCGAACGTGCGGACGCTAACCTCACTTTCGCACGGATAGCAATGCCAGGCTGCTTCACCTTTCTTAATACGGTTTGCAAGATTCCTAAAATCAGCGGTTGAGAGATTGGTACATTTATGATGAAACCAGAGACGACAATCTGTGCATTGAATACTAGATGTTCCCTCGCGGACAATTACAGAGCACTTGCCACAGTATGCCACTTCTACGTTTAACTTTTTTGGTCCCATAATTACAGGAACAGAGTGTAGAAGAATAGATACAGGTGTTAGTTACGACAGGTAGCACACAGAGTCACATTAATTACAGAGTTGCGGATAATACTGCACAATTTATCAATTATCGACGACCACATTGGAACTCGTGATACTAGTGTTCTACAGAGGCTAAGTGTGGTGCTTCAGCGCCAAAAGTCGAAGTAAGTTGATCAATGCACTCCCTTGTCTCGATAATTCACGTCGAAAATCGTAATAAATCATCGTATGAAGTTTTTCACGAGATAATTTAATCTTTCGGGCGAGTTGAATTTTTACTCACTAAAAAAAGAGCAAAAAAAGTTCTGCTAAAAAATAATGATTTTTTCATTAAAAAATATCGAATTACAGCTCAGAACACGTAGTGCTGCAAAGGCGTCAAATATAAGACGCAACCCTCGTACATACTGCAACTAGATAGCCATTCGGTATGGGTTATTATGCATTTTAAATGTAAAGTTTGTATGAATTCTTTCCTATATTTTCAGCTGTACCATCGGCTATTGAACATTTTTGAATAGCACAATGCATGAATAGCCAAATTATAAAAACCACTATTTTTTATAAAAATATAGTTCATAGCATAATATCAAAAAGAACGTTGTTGTTGTTCCCTCCATACATGTAAAGGGAATTGTGCTGGCGTGACAAGTCTTGGGCCGGATATATGTAAATCGGGCTCATACCGGTATTGTAGAATGGACTGTGGTGGGAATGCCAAGAAAGGAAATTTTTGAAAAAGTTTTTAGCTGCTTTGAAAGCCGAAGCGACGTCCAAAGTTATATAAAGTAAAAAAACTTGCATACAATTTGTTTGAATATATAATACATATGTAAGCAAAAAATATGTATACATCTAACACCAGTATGCAGATTAAGTTACATTCCATTCTCAATCGTGAATATTTCAATTTTTTTTTTTACTATGAACAAATTATAACCGCATTCATTGTACTCTTTGCAGTAGCATTGTTATATATGTATGTACATGTGTATGTACATTAGGGTGCATCCTTGTTCATACAAAAAATAAGTGAAACTATTTGGCCGACAGAATTATGCAATTTATAATATTTAAAAAAAAAATTTACGAACGGAAAATACTTAAAAAATTGAGTTCTTATACCCACGCACTTGTGCAAAAAATGATAATCTAAGTTTGGGGTAAAAAGAAATTCATTATTTCCTCGGTATATGGCTGTGACATTTCACTCTAAAAAATTGTTCTTTTGCTGTGTTTTCTTTGTTCCATTCAGTTGTGAGCATTCTACATATCCATAAGTAAGAAACACTCTCAGTCGGTTGTCAAAAAATGCTTGTAAAGCTCACACCAAGGTTGCCGGTCATAAAATAGGAAGAAGAATAGTGTTTTTACTTGTATTTTTGCACAATAATGAGAGTTACAGGGTGTTAACAATGGAAATCAACAAAGAGAAAATTCGGTACATTTTACAGGATTTCTTTGGTAAAAGCCAAAATGCAATCCAGGCGGCTGAAATTGTTAATAGTGTTTATGGCGCCGATACGGTAAATTATGTGCAGTTTTGGTTTCGCCGATTATGATGTTAAAAAAAATTTCGATAAAATCATAGAAATAATCGAAGTTGACGGGCGTGTTAATAGTCGTAGCATCACCCAAGAGCTAAAGATCGACCATAAAACAGTTTAAACCATTTGAAAAAAAAAGTAATGTACATTGTGTAAAATAAGTACCCGGAATTTATAATTTAAACTCTCCCGGGAATACCTGACACTTCAAATTTGGTTTTTTCATGTTGGTACACATGTCCTTGAATGCACAAGCCTTATTAGAACGGGATCTATTACTTAGTGTGTTTTATTCTGCAGTCAAAGTGAGTTGATCTTTTGTTTACTTGGCGAATTTTACTACGGATTTTTGCAAAAAGAGCATCGGAAGGAGGTCTCTGAAGACATGGTTTCCCGAGCTAATACGGACCCTACGTTCATGAAACGCATAATAACTGGTGATGAGACATGGGTCTACGAGTACGATATGCAAACCAGTCAGCAATCGTCTGAATGGCGCTTCGAGAACGAGCCGTATCCAAAAAAAACCACGCCAAAGCCGGTCAAAAGTGAAGGTTATGCTCACGGTTTTCTTTGATTACCAAGGCGTGGTGCACTCTGAGTTCCTTCCAGAGGGCCAAACGGTTAATAAGGAATATTATTTATCCGTTTTAAGGCGTTTACGTGAAGCCATTCGCCGTAAACGGCCCGAATTGTGGAAGGACAATTCGTGGATTCTGCACGACGACAACGCGCCATCGCACCGAGCGTTGATTGTACGCAAATACAAGACCAAAAACTTAATAAATACTATCGAACAGCCACCGTATTCGCCAGATTTCGCACCCTGTGACTTTTTTCTCTTCCCAAAACTAAAGTTGCCACTTCGGGGAAGGCGTTTTGAGTCGATTGAAGACATTAAAAAAAAATTCGCTAAAGGAGCTGAAGGCCATCCCGGCGCCGGCCTACCAGCGGGCCATGGATGACTGGGTTGTTCGTTGGAATATTTGTATCGGCTCAAAAGGAGCCTATTTTGAAGGCGATCCAACAAATAATGATGAATAATATGAAAAAATGTGTTTTTTTTTTAAATTCTGGGTACTTATTTTACACAATGTATTTCTTTTTCTCCAAACTAATATTTGTAACGGTTGTACGTTAACATAAAAAAACAACGATTGTACGTAACAGCATAATCGAGGTACCCTAATGTATTTACGTAGTGCACACCAACAACAATAGTAGAGTCGCTGGTTCATAACTTGCTTGCTCCTTGTGAGCTTTAATTCAGCGAAATGCAATGACACCTACAGTGAACGCGCGAAAATGTGAACATTCACTTGTAGGAATGCTTAAAATTACTTTAATTTAGGCCTGACTGTCTTGGGGAAAGCTATGGGTACTATTTCTGTTATGACACCCAGGCAACAACAAATGCTCTCAACTCTTTCTAAGTTATATCAAAGCTGGTGCTGGAAAGTCTTAATAAGCTGAATATCTTAGGTCAAAGCAAGTACGTATTCCATGGGTTCTAGGGTACATAGGAATTACTGGGAACGAAATGATAGATAAATTAGCCATGAAAGGTGCGGCCTTACCATATATAGGTCCACAGACATTAAATGGCCTTGGAAAAGGTAATGTCTCCTCTCTTAAGCTGCAATTAGAGATGACGTACCGTAGCCATAACCGTAACCATTGCAATCAGCTGTTCTTATCAAACATATGGGCATCACAGTAAATACCGTAACCATAACTGTAGTCGTATGTATCCATTGGATTTTTGTTTTTCCCCGTAACCGTGAGCAGCTGTGAAATACTTTACATTTGTTTTGATATTTGCGATAAAAATCTGAACTTTTAGAAATGAACGACGAAAAATTAAATGTAAAATGTAAATGATGTTGTTGTTGTTGTAGCAGCATAAGCAATCCCCATACATATACTGGGAATGCTGCTGAATTGGCAGTCCTTGGCCGGATATACCGACTGTCTTGGGAACGCAAAGGCTCTCATTGATTCTACTTCAATATCAGATGTTTATGGGTACGGCACGACTAATCGACAAATGCTATAATGTTGCGGCTATGGCGTTATGGCTACGACACCACTAGATAGATAGATTGCAGCTTTATTCAGAAAATAGAGGGAAGGCAAAGATGATCGTACTAGGACAATCTATCGGGTTTATGGGAATCTATAAAGCGATTGTATGGAATTAAATAAGAATAATTTTAGAATTCTAACATCGCATTGTGCATTGAATCATCATCGTAACATACTAGCCCGCAAAAATACCCCAACGGAATTTGTAAGTGCTGTAGGAAGGAAAATGAAACTGCCAATTACTCCCGGGTAAATATGTTTTTTCAGAGGAGAAAATAAAACTCAACAATATAGGACAAGTACAAAGATTTATTGACAAAGTTGGGCTCAGAAAAATACACTGAATCCATGGAGGAGGTCCTTCAGGTCCCAATGCCGTATCACCTCATAATAATAAGATCGGGACTTGTTTAGATTTGTTCATAAACAAAATTCGAATTTTCGACAAACAAACACGCATTGAATAAAAAAATGCATACAAATTCCAAACTATTTATTTATTAATCTACCATTTTTGTACGATGACTTTACTGGGCATCTAAAACCAGGTAATCTTATGCGTTCAACCCTTTGGGGACGAGTGTCGGCATATAGCCGCCCAACCGTTTTACCGTTGCGGACGCAAGTCGGCATTTAGCAGCCCAAATTAGTTCGTAGCTGATAGGCTCGCGACGTCTGTCGTTAGGAGCGATAAGATACACATAGGTATAGTAAAAGAGTCACGTTTTCATTCAAATACATTAGGGGGGCCATTAGCGATGAAGACTTATATTTCTTATAATGTTAACTTACGATGTGAGAGAATGGTAGAGTCAACGAATTTCAGTTCTACGATTCAGTCGCTGAGGGTCACTGCCAGAGGAATCAGCAGTCTTTTTATATATTTTATCCTATGCACGATGGCTAAGCTGTCTAGAGATGATGAGTCAGAGTTCTGACGAATATTACTTTGAATCTGATAAGACGGAAGATGACGGCATTACTTCGTCTATTTGGACGATACCACATAATGGCGGAACATAAAACGTATACATAAATACAACCAAACTTTTTTTTTTTTTTTTTTTTTTTTTTTTTTTTTGATAATTATTTTTTGATTTTATGAAAATTTGTTTCTTGTGTTAAATAAAGCCTTAGTTTTTATAACGTTTAACGTATTATTTTCTTTACTGCGCACTTCAAATGGTTAATTTATGGGATCATACTACACATTCCTCAAGTAAACTTTACGTACTGAAACCATTTATCAAAGCCAACTGCCTAAGCAACATAGTATTACCAACCACTCGAGGTCATTATGCCCCGCGCCCAGATCACTTATACTCCCATGGTTGCATGGTGAATCTTCTATAGTATTATTTTAAAACATGGCGCTTATTCTGACTAAACTACAATATGTACAGATATGAAATATATATCAAAAGAAAGGTTTTGATGAGCATATTTCCGGAAAATTATAAAAATTAAAATTGGCTAATTTGTTCATGAAATATTTGCGTGTAAAGTTATAAAAATTTTATTTTAATTTTAAGAAAAAAGTCATCCATATTTAATTTTAAAATATGCCTAGAGGACGACCAAGAAGAGTTCGTAGAAGAGTTCCTACTTTAAGTGGAGGAATAGAGCAGGTAAGTAAGTGATAAATGTTTGAAACGTCACGTATTGGATATGATTGGTAGAAGCATCCACTTTTGTTTTCGTTCATATATGGTACAATTGAACTATTGGGAGGTTGAATTAGTTTTAAAGGTGACACAGAGATGGCGCTATTTATCACTTTATCGCGTTGGCAATACTGAATATATATTCATGACAAAGCCTCATCCCTAGGCTTTGTTTATCAGTATCTGTCATTTCGCTGAAGTATAAACAACGCAGTGTTTTCGTGCTCCGAGTATGTCAACTTTCGTGCCGTCGAAACGCAATTTGCGGGAAGCTTTGCTTTTCTGCTTCAATTTGAAAAAAAATACAGCCCAAGCCCTACCCAGACCATACTCCGTCCATTTCAACATGTGAGTACTGGTTTCGACGATTCAAAAGTGGTGATTTTCACACCGAAGACAAGGAGCGTCTTGGCCAGCCCAAAAAGTTCGAGGACGCGGAATTGGGGGAATTGGTAAACGAGGACTCGTGCCAAACCCAAGAAGAGCTTGCTGAATCATTGGGCGTTGATAAATTAACCGTTTTCAAGCGTCTAAAAGCGATGGGAATGATCCAAAAGCAAGGACATTGGGTCCCGTACGAGTTGAAGCTGCGCGACGTCGAACGGCGATTTTTTACGTGCGAATTGCTGATCGAGCGACAAAATCGGAAGGGTTTTTTGCATCGGGTGGTGACTGGCGACGAAAAATGGATCCACTACGATAACCCAAAACGCATAAAATCATGGGGTTTGCCCGGCCACGCATCAACGTCGACGGCCAAGCAGAATATTCACGGCAAGAAAATCATGCTCTGCATTTGGTGGGATCAGGTCGGCGTCGTATATTTTGAGCTGCTCCAACCGGGCGAAACAATCACGGGGAATCGTTACCGACTGCAATTGATGCGTTTAAGCCGGGCATTGAAAGAAAAACGGCCGGAAACGGTAAAAATGCACGACAAGGTTATTTTGCAACATGACAACGCTCGGCCGCATGTTGCTCAACCTGTCAAAAAATACCTTGGAACGCTTGGCTGGGAAGTGTTACCCCACCCGCCGTATAGTCCAGACATAGCTCCCTCCGATTATCATTTGTTCCGGCATATGAGTCTCGATTTGGCGGACCAGCGGTTCTCCTCGTACGAGGCTACCAAAATATGGGTTGAGTCATGGATAGCCAAGCAGCGGCCAGAATTTTGGAGAAACGGCATCCGGAAATTGCCCGAAAGATGGGCGAAAGTTGTAGCTAGCGATTGCCAATACTTCGAATAAAATATTTTGTACCGTTTTTTCACAATAAAGCCCCAAATCTTCGAAAAAAACCTTTAAAACTAATTCAACCTCCCAATACAATATATAAACGTATGTAAGTATGTATTTAAAAATTTTGTGTGCGTTTGATCCTTTTTGCAAAACTCAAAATTTTAAATAGTTTTAAAAAATGAGGAGAGAGAGACAAAAAATGTTATATGCATAAGTTCTTACATATTACATATGAATAAAAATATACACTTTTCTAATCATTATAACTTTTAATATATAAAAGTGTCACATATGCTGTTTACTTTCCGGGGGAAAAAAGCCCACCCGATTTTCGGGGGTTACATACTAGTAGATATTAAAATTTTTGTATATTTTTATTTGTCCGCCACTGTACTTCTATCGAGACTTAAAGATAGTGCAATGTTCTACAGAAGTTGTAAGAGCAGCTATAAATTGCGCTCTATACTAACAGCGTTGAAGTGCTTTTATTATCTCGCTAAGATAAGCCTCTTATTCAATTGAACTGAGGCGTACGCATACCAGAGCTACTACATAGTAGTCTTGTTTGTCCCACGCGCCTACATAATTTATCAAATATTTCCATATGTGTTTGTTTTAGTCACACAGCATAGCAGAGAATGTAAACAGAATACATTAAATACGGATTATAGTGGAAAATGTAACTGGTTGGTTACTTATTTTCACTTTCAATGAGACATTTTTTTTAACAAATGTGTGGGAGGGCAAAGAAGTGCGTTGTAACGTAGTTTATTACTATTATTATTATTAAAAAATAAGTAAATTATGTATTTTCATTTATTTTTTCTAGATACTCTAAGGATATCACAGGATAATCACTACTAATCAACATGTCGGCTAAGACAGCAACACAACAACCGCGACGTGCACCACTTTCGCTCTCTGGCGGTAAACAGCACAATCAAAATAGTGGCAAATCTGCAGACTCCAACGTTAATTCAAGTAATGGCGCTAGTGCTAAAAATGATAAGCATTCTGCTAGTCAGAAGGTCGAGCCTACTATTAACGATACAAAAGAAGTGAAGAAATCTCAGCATACAGAAAAGAAGCAGCCGCAGCAGCAGCAGCAATCCGTTAACAATGAGACTACAAAGAAAAATGAAAAAGTAGATGAAAAGAAATCTCAAAATGGCACCGGCAAAGATTCCACTAATGGTGGTGAAAAGGAAAAACAACAGAATGGCGCTGATAAACAAGAAAATGGTAATGCTAATGGCACCAATGCCAAGTCGGGCAATACAAATTCGAACAGTAATGCAACCGCCAAGTCGACTACAAAGTCAAATGAGAAAACTGCTACGCCGGTCGTGAAAGAAGATGTAAAGGACTTGGAGAAAGAAAAAGAGAAGGAGAAAGAAAAGAAAAAAGAGAATGGACAGGAAAAGGTTATTGAGAAAATCGAAAAAGAAACGAGATCCCGTCGCCATGACACGGCTGCAGCCGAGGCTGAGAAAAAGCAAACAGAGAAGACCGAACCTAACAAAAGCGATGAAACAAAAACTGAAGTGGCAACACCAACTTCCCGTTCAAGTGCTGCTCAGGCCAAGTCGAGCGCTACACCGACAAAAGGTGTGAATAGATCATCTGGAGCCAACACACCCACAAAAGCAGTGGAAAAATCGAGTGCTTCGCTGCGCACCAAGACTGTTACCACTGTCATAGACGATGCCGAGATGGAATCGCTCGCCGTAGAGTCGTCACCAGTAAAACCACAGAAGAACGCGGTTTCCACAGCAGCTGCTCCTGCTGTTGTCTCCCAATTACAACCACCCGTCGCCACTTCGACTCCAGGCAAGATTTTACAATCAACACAAAAGGTGAAATTGCCAACTACCGCTGCCAAGTCAGAGATCCCAATAAATATACAGAATACTGGCAGTTTACCGGATCGCAACAGTGCGCCACGCACTTTCACACAGATCGGTGGACGTCGCAGCATACGTCCAATAAACGAATATACGCCTTCGAAATTCCAAAGCAACTCGCAATTTCGTGAATCTTATCGTCGTATTAATACCGAATTGGATGTCAGTTCGACCACCAATACCAGCATGAATGTCACAGTTGGATCTGAGGTGCCGAATAGCTCGTCCTTTTCGTTCTTCGGTCGTGGGCGCAAACGCGATCGTACACCACCACAATCACAATCAACCATAGAGATGCATACCGATGCTGCTGACTATTCGCCGCCAAAACGTGCACGCCTGGATATGTATGCTTTCTTTAGTGTGGTCTCTTCGCCAATAACAATGCTGCGTTCGCGTCTTTCGAAAGCGACCATACAAAGTAGTACGCCGATGAAGTTAAGCTCCAAACTAGCAGACGATGATGAAGAGGCCGAGGTACAAAATGTTTCCGGCATTTCAATCGAAGAAGAGATCGTCGAAGGCGCCGAAAGTGAGGAGAAGACTGCCACCGAAGATGTGACGGTGGGCAAGAAAAGTGACGCTGAAACTGCGCCCAAGACAGATTCGCCTATGAAGGTTGACGAGATATGCGGCATTGAGAAGGGTGATGAAATAGACTTAAAGGAGGGCATTGAAGCAAAGTCCTTGGATATACACGAACTTCCAGCCGTCACAGCAGATACTTCCGTAACCTCCGCTAAGAATAGGAGATGTAATGTCATGTAAGGAGAGGAAAGAAATGAAATCAAGCGTATTGTTTATAATAGTTACCATATTTTTCTTTAAATGTATCACTTTAAACGTACATATATGTTCAATCCTTCGAAAAGTTAATTGAAATATTCTACTATATACGTACATGCATATTTATAATTATTACATTCAGTATGAAATGTATATGTTTAAGTGCAGAAGACGTGTTTAGTTATATAAGAGTGTATCGCAGTCCAAAAAGAAAAACAAAAAAACATATTTAGTTATACTTTCTTCTGTATGCAATTTAATTAAATGTTTATGTATAATTTGGTATTTGTGTAGAAAATTACAATTATTTCTTAAAAAACTATGCCGTTGAAAATGTTTCGTACTAAAAATTATTAAAGCAGTATAAGGCAGATATCAAACACTAATTTTGATAAAAGATTGCTGCTAGCTAATAATAGGTCTGTTCATGTAAAAATTATCCAGTAACTGAATTTCTGAGAATTATCTCGCAAAAAGAAAAATATCAAAAAAAAAACTACATGAACGCAAAACCAGTAACAATTTGCAAGTTTACAAACAGCTGACTAAATTGTTGGCAGGAAAAATCACCAAAATTAAAAATTTTTCCATTTGAGCTACCTTGTATTAAATTTAAAAAAGATAAAGCAAATAAAAGTCAAAATAACGAGCTTCGAAATCACATTTTATTTTCTTCACAATAATTTATTTCATTTCATCATCGCTGTCGGATGTGAAGGACATTCCATTAGCAAATGCAATTCGCAAATTTTAATTCGTGCTTATTTTTACTTTACGATCAACTGTTTTTCTCACATGCAAATTCTTACAAGTAAAAATTGAACCGGTAAAAACTTGCAACTTCCCCTCAAAATGAAATGCCATTTTGTTCTCTCACTTTCCCCTACTTTGCAAGTTTATTGGATACATGAACACCAAAACTTGATAATTTGTAACAATTGTGAAAAATTATAGCAGATAACATGAAAGCGATTATTGTTGAAATTGCCTTATACTGCTCCAACAGAAAGAATATGACATTTCGAGTTTGGTCTCGAATTTTATTGTAACTGTCTTTGGCGGAATTTGAAAGGTGAATTCTTAGAAGGTGACTTCGCTAGAGCAGCAAGAACACTTACATGCATTTTGGTTTTGTAATTTGGTAGTCTGATTGACAAAATTTCCATGAGAATGTCAACAAACTAATAAGGCAGCAACAAAGAAGCGGGGCACTCCGACGTTCTAACCAGTAAAACGCAAAATAAAAAACATCAAATCTGCTATAGCTAAATCTTCTGTGGATTCGCCTTGACAGAATTGTTTAATGCTCGACCAAGAGCCAGTATATTGTTTTTTAATCGACTGCAAATTTATCTCATATAATAAATATTATTCTCTTATGTTTTTTTTATATATCATTTTTTGCTTAGAAAAACATAAAAGAACAAATATTTAAAAGAAAATTGGAAATAAGCATATAAAAATAATTATTTCGAAATTTCCTGTTCGGTATATAGATTAGAATAATTAATTTTAGTCGATGCTAAAAATCATATCCCAATTGATTTCTTATTTTAAACAAATGAATTAAAGATACTTTGTCGCATAAATATATGCACGTATTTGTAATACCTTACGAACTTTTAACTGTTTGTAATTGTCAAAAGATTTATTTGTGCATTAGTTTTGTTTGTAAAATGTAAGGCCTGACTCAAATGCGAGGGTCGATCAACCACAACATATGCATTATAATTTCAGCATATCTAAGTATGTAATAAAATAATTATAAACACATACGTAATACATAATCATAGTTTTATGGCGATTTTAATCAGTATCCGATATTCTTAAAAATAAAGCAAATTTTATAACAAATTCAGCGCCGTTTAAATGTAAAATGACTAATCAGGAAGAGATAAAAGTTAGCAGGTCAGTCCATAAGTTCGTGCGTATTTTACCCATAGTTTCACTTTTGTACGATTTTTGCAGACAAAAAATTATTCGCGGAATATGACAGAACTATTTATGTATATTTTCTTTGATATATTCAACAAGTGATTTCAATCGCGGATAGAAGCAATGGTGTTAAAAAATAAAATGGAATCTTCGAACGCGTATAAGAGGCATATTTTATTTTTTTTTATAAAAGTGAAGAGAAGATACCGTGAGGGCTGCGCAAAAGTGGTTTTCAAAATTCCGAAGTGCTAACTGCGACGTGGAGGATGCCCCTCGTGCTGGTCGTCCTGAAGTCATTAACTCTGACGCCTTGCTCGAACTCGTGGAATCTGAGCCAAATTTTACAGTCGATATGATAACTCAGAGGTTAAATTCATCGCATGGAACAGTTCACAGGCAAAGGTTTAAAAGCTGGGAAAATGGGTTCCGCATAGACTTTCCGTCGCCAATCTTCAGCAGAGAGTGAATGTGTGTTCCCAACTGCTGCAACGGCTTGAAAATGAAAGTTTTTTGAACCGTATCGTTACTGGTGATGAAAAATGGGTCCTTTACAAAAATCCTGTTCGCAAACGCCAATGGTAAGATAAAGATGAAACACCAGAACCGACCCCTATAGAGATGGCCTTCACCCCAAGAAGATTCTCCTGTCTATTTGGTGGGATATGGCCGGTATTGTTTATTATGAACTTCTGGAACCAAACCAGACGATAACTGCTGATTATTATTCCCATCAGCTATCAAACCTGAATCAGGCACTTAACAAAAATCGACCGCCTTTAGTGAATAGACGCAAAGTTTTGTTTCACCACGACAACGCGAGACCTCATACCGCAAGGCAAACATTAGGCAAGCTGAACGAGCTCGGATGGGAGCTAATGCCGCATCCGCCATACTCTCCGGATATTGCACCTTGTGATTATCACCTTTTCCGTGGACTTTAATCCCATATGAGTAACAAGAACTACTCCTGAAAAGAAGCTATAAAAAGGGATATCGATGCATTTTTTGGCTCCAAGGACAAACAATTTTTTGAGCAGGGAATTAAAAATGTGTCTAAACGTTGGGAAGACATTGTAAATAATGAAGGAAAGTATATTATTGATTAATAAATACTTTAAACATCTTTTTTATTAATTTTAAAACCACCTTTAAAAAAGTACGAACTTATGGACTGACCTGATAATATAACTGTAAGTATTCAGAACAAAACAAACACTCAATAAGGCTCTTGGACATGATGTCCTAACCTATAGCGCAGAAGCTTGGACGATGACAATATCCGATAAGGCGTCCCTTAGTGTTTGAGAGAAAGATTCTACGGAAGATTTTTGGAATTTTGCACGTTCGTGACGTCGATGAAACAATGAGCTGTATGAGCATATATTATTATAGGATAAGAAATCGTGGAAAAATAAAATAAATATTTTTGTACCAAATTTGTACCGAAACAGCGGATTGTCAGACAACAGAAATTCTTATAAAATTTTTCATTTTTTTCTGCTTATTTAATACACCAAAACAGCCTGAAAAGTCATGAGAAAGTTTAGAAGCATTTTCTAAGAGACTACTCCGATCCTTTGGATATTCCAGAGACTGCTAAAAATAATATTATATGTAGTAGATTTCAAAATGCAGCAACAAATATCAAGGACGATTCCATTTCGAGCGTTTTCTGCAATTTTTTTCATTAATTTCTGTTGTTGTAGCAGTAAGAGAAGCCCCGGTAGGCGCAGGAAACATGCTGTTTCGACGGGTTGGGTCCAGAGGGAGGGGGGTGTTAGATGAGTGGGTTTTAAAGGGCATGTGAAAAGGTGGTTAGTGCCGTGCAGGGTGCCTTCACATGCCGGACATAAGTTACGTATGTATGTCGGGGTCAATTCTGAATAAGTAGGAGTTTAACCTGCTACAATATCCAGAACGTAATTGTGCCAGCATTACGCGGGTCTCACGGCGAAGCTGGAGCTCTTCATCTGCTGTAGGTGGTGGTTGGACTCCGATTACGGCATTCGGTGGACGGGAACTTATGAAGGTGGCAACAGTCGCCGGGTGAATGCCATTAAATATTTGTCTAAACACTGTTCGGTCCAGTAGGTCTCTGTTTGTTTTGCCCTTAATCTCGTCGGCGTAGTGTAGTAGGTGTCTCCTGACATGCATGGGTGGCGGCTCTGGCTTAAGCAGGTGTCTGCAAGGGTGAAACTTACGGTAGCACCCTAACAGGAACTGCTTGCTGAGCAGTTTGTTATGCTCCTTCACAGGAAGAATGTGAGCCTCGTTGTGAAGGTGTTGTATTGGGGACATCAGGAGGCAAACCGTCGTGGTCCAAATGGCAGTGTTTTGGCAAGTCTGGAGCTTTATCCACTACGTGTCACTAGTTTCAGGCGACCAGACAGGCGCAGCGTAGTTTAGAAACGGTCAATTGCCTTAAATGTCGATAGCAACAATTCTTTGTATTTGCCCCAAGTGCTGCCGGCAAGCGATTTGAGGATCTTGTTGCGATTTTGGACTTTAGTGGCAATTGCGGTTGTGTGCGCAGAGAAGGAGAGCTAACTGTCGAAGGTTACACCCAAAATTTTGTCATCGACTTTTACCTTGAGAGGCAATTCGACCTCCTTTGTCCAGGTGGTAAAGAGGTTCGCCGTGGACTTAGTGGGGGAAAGTTGGAGACTTCTCGCAGTGAAAAAGCGAGAAAGGTCGGTGAGGTAGTTGTTCATTTTGGAGCACAGGCCATCGATGTCATTGCCCGTTCACAAATTTCTCGTAACCGCAGCTTCGCGATTTCAATATTTGAGAAAAATAGCGTTGCCAATTTCTGGCGCGTAGTTTGAAAATATGGACCAACAACTTGACATTCGTAGTAATTATACCTAAACATTCGTAGTAGTTATTCCTAATTTTAGCAAGTAGGCGTTCGATAGAGTTAAAAAATTATCTATCAAATAAAAATTTGGAGAGCAAAGTGACAGTTGGACGCCAGCAAAAACGTAATCATCATTTGAGGAAAAAGATATCCAGTATTTTCTCGGTAGATGGCTGTAGTGATCGATATCTCGTAAAGTATCGATTAAACCATTTAAAGTTTATGCAAGTAATCAAGGTGACATTTCACACAAAAATTTTGTTTTGCTGTTTTTTGTTTGTTCCATTCAGTTGTAAATTACGGGCTGTTAACAATGGAATTCAATAAGGAGAAAATTCCGTACATATTACAGTTTTTCTTTGATAAAGGGGAAAATGTAAGCCAGGGCGCTGCTACAGCTACTTATAATACGTTCACATATGTATGCATTGATCACCTATAAATCCACCAAATTAATCTACCCGTTCAAATATGGCAGATTACCTGCAAAATTGACCATTGGTGGAGTATTACGGTGTTTTTGTTTTCTTTAATTATTATTAACGATATGAAGAATTAACAAGGAGAAGGAATAGCTAATTTAGTTGCGCAATTAATTGGCTGTTAATAATAAACACTTGGAGGAAATCCGTATGCGACGTTTACTGAGGTTGCAAAAAATTATGGCAGCAATGCGCATGAGATTTTCTATATTACATTTTATAATAAGTATAAGAGGACAAAACGTTTATGGACACACGCTTTTTTCTGTAAAATGAATCCCTAATTAATAATATTTAACAAAATTTTATTAGAATTATGTTTACAGACCTGTTTTCTTTGCCGGTATCTATTTCATTTAGTTTTTATTTTGCTGTTTCTCCTTACATTCGTAATAATAATTATTGATAACACAGAAAACACAGGTTTGTATGTCGAAAAGTATCGTTATTATCTAGGATTTTTTATAATCTCAGATTTTGGGAGAGAAATTTTGTATGGGAAATCGCGCTTTTTAATTACGGATTTTGAGTTAAGCGCGAAAAAGTTGACCATCTACTTATATGTGGACGTATTATTATGTGCAATTTTGGTTTCGTCGATTCCGTTCAGGCATTTATGATATTAAAGAAATTGTCGATAATGTCGACAAAATCACAGAAATAATAGAAGTTAACCAGCATCTTAGTAGTCGTAGCGATCATTAAACAGTTTTAAATTATTTGCGCAAACATTTAAGACAAAAATAATGGGTTTATTTTTCCCAAAACTAATATAAAAATTCGGATGAGAGCGTACAATTGTTGGCGTATGGCGATGATATCGATATCAATGGGTCTGGTGGTGAACGAGGACAAAACGAAGTACCTCCTGTTTTTCGGCGCACACGCGTATCGGCACCCACGTCACTGTTGACAGTTATAATAATACGAGGTTTTAAAAGACTTCGTTTATTTAGGAACCAGCATTAACACCGATAAAAATGTCAGCCTTGAAATCCAACGCAGAATCTCTCTTGCCAACAAGTACTACTTTGGACTAAGTAGGCAACTGAGCAGTAAAGTCCTCTCTCGACGAACAAAACTAACACTCTACAAGGCACTCATCATGCCCGTCCTAACGTGTGGCGCAGAAGCTTGAACTATGACAAAATCCGATGGAGCGACGCTTGGAGTGTTTGAGAGAAAGATTCTGCGTAAATTTTTGGACCTTTGCACGTTGGCAACGGCGAATATCGCAGGCTGTATGAGCTTTACGACGACATAGACATAGCGCAGCGAATAAAGATCCAGCGGCTGCGTTGGCTGGGTCATGTCGTCCGCTCCGGCTTTAAAAGTATTCGATGCGGTACTAGCTGCTGGTAGCAGAGGAAGAGGAAGGCCTCCTCTGCGTTAGAAAGATCAGGTGGAGAAGGACTTGACTTCACTTGGTGTGTCCAACAGGTGCCGGTTAGCACGAGAAAGAAACGACTGGCGCGCTTTGTTAAACTCGGTCAAAATCGCGTAAGCGGTTATCGCGCCAATTAAGAAGAAGAAGAAGATAAAAACTGTTCTTCGAACAATGATGGACGTTTTCATTCTGTTTTATGTGTGCGCCGATTTTAAGATTAAAGTTATAGGTAATGATTGGGGAAAATACCCATCCCCTACCCCTTCTGTTTTAAAAAAAGGGGTATTAGGAGGGGTAGAGGGGGTATTCTTCTTTCTAAAAGTGAAAACTTCACTTGTAGGCGACTTGTAGTTTTTAAGTTATTTGAGTTTAAAAATTGTAAAATTGACCAAGAATCCTCCTATTTTGGTTACTACAACCAGCCGAAGTGCTGCAATCGTATAAATAAACAATTTTAGAAGATAATAAATAAATAAAAATACAAAATTTTACAAATTATTTCTATATTATATACGTCTATTCATATATATATATATATATATATATATATATATATATATATATATATATATAGATATATTTATGGTATATATTTATATACATATATATATTAATGCTTGATTTTCAGTAAAGTATGTTTGATTGTATGCATTTTGAGTTTACAGATTTGTATTTGCTGGGTGTATTTAGATTTGTATTCAAACAAAAAAAAAAGTTATTTATTAATATTTCAATCGCGCGATTTATAATTCCAAATTTTCACTATATTATGAATATATGATATATATATATACATATATATATTTAAAAAAAAAAAGAAAAAAATTGCGCCGCTGGCGAAAATTTGGAATAAAAAATCGCACGATTTTTTATTCCAATTTTCACTATATTATGAATATATTATATATATTCTTTTTTATATATTAAATATCTATGTATAAAAAAGAATAGTTAAAAAATTTTAAAAAGAATAAATGAATAAAAAGACAGAATGTTATGGTTTGTAACTGTATTTGATGACATCAATCAGCTTTTCAAAGGGATCATAGCGATTTTTAATTATTGACTTGCGCCAAAGATACTCTACGATGATATCCGCGAAGTTTCTTAGATTGTTGTAATTATCCTTTTGAAAGAACCGTTTTACCACCCTCCATTGAGATTCTATCCTCTGCGTATGTATACCATCGCTCGTCACAAACGGATTGTCCGGGTCGCTGTGGTTTACTTTTAGGTGCTCGTACCCATGATCGCGAAGGCAGTCGTATGCTTTCCAGTCACCCGTGTGGATTGTTGTGCCTTCCGCCACATGCTTTTTAATCAAAGGTATGATCACCTCCGCCGAACGCACGTTGTCCGGACATACCTCCAGCCTTAAGTCTTCGCTGCCGTTCTCTATCATACCGAGAACCCAATGGCCTTCCACTCTTCTCCCTAAATTAACAACAGATATATTTTAATTAATAAAATGTTTTATATTGCAGGCATACAAAATTTACCTTTATTATATTTTCTTTTGCCGAATTTGCTCTCATCTATTTGCACGATTTTGCCCGGCCCTCCTATTTTTCCTTTGGACTCCTGCTTGTCAACCTGATATGTTACCACAGCCTCACGGCAATAACTGTACCAGTCAGTTATTGTTTCGTTAGACAAGCAGGAGCCCTCGACGAAGTTTTCTTCTCTAGTCATGGTATTCGACCAGTTATGTGAATACCCATACATGATGTGAAAAATATGGGGGAGCGAAATCTTGGCCTTTTCAAACCAAGTCCCGCTCGCTCTAGACACCCCAGAATTAGTTCGGCATGACGCTTTTCTGCACCGAAAAATTCCCAGTGAGCTGTTGCCCCTCATTTGCAGTGACATCTGTGTCTTATGCTTTTTACATAATTTCGACCGCAGAATGAGGCCGTTATCCTCGGCAAATTGGACGCACTGCTCTGTTGTCCCCAATCTCCTTATCACTTTTGCAAAATTCCACCGCTGCTTTATTTCAGCAGCAGTGAGAACATTGCTTTTTGAAATTGCTGCTTCTTGCAAAGTCCGTCCACTGCTTGTGGAAGGTATATTATCATCTAAAAAGTATATTAATATAATTCAATATACATATATATGTTTGATAAGAAATAAATTACCTGCTTCCATTTGACTGACAACACTATTCAGTTAATAAGAGTTTTGAAGTTATTTGTTGATAAAATTTGTCTTTTACCTTCACCAAATTATGATAGAATAAGTGCATTTATCACATTTATTTTGATAAATATTGAAACTATATTAACATACACACACGTTTTTAACTCTTTTTATTTATTTATACCACAAATTAACAATTTATTTGCATTTTTAAGTTGCTAACTCGAAATATGCCAGCTAAATTTACAATAACTGAAAAACATGGCTGAATGGAGTGCTGCCAGAAGCAAAAAATAAAAAAAATAATAGAATGCGATTGAAAACGAAGCAACATAGGAACATAATTTCCACACACTCTTTTCTGTTAGAATAATGAGGGAATGGGGGTTTACAACCTCTAAGGTGCATATATTGAGTTCATAAATATATATAAACACAATATCGATATGATTTTCGAAATACAGTTCAGCTTCACGTAAAACTCCTATGTGCAGCGGAGACGATTTTTTATTCCAAATTTTCGCCAGCGGCGCTATTTTTTTCTTTTTTTTTTAAATATATATATTATATACATATATATTCATAATATAGTGAAAATTTTTTTTTTTAAATATATATAGTGAAATCGCGCGATTTTTTATTCCAAATCTGTGTAAAGAGCGAATTAAGTGAAAACAATATTAAAAAATCTTTTTAGAGTTCACTTAAGAATTTATTTCGTGCTTATACATTTTATGTCGTTATTATATTAAAAGAAATAAATTATTAAACGGCGAGAGCAAAACCTACCGAGTCTAAGAGACTTTTGCTGACACTAATTTAAAAGCGTCGTACATGCGGCGTAAAATCTCACTCTATTTGTGCTATGAGATTTAAGAAAAATTGATAAAATATTGAAAATCGTGTTAAAACTAAAAAATGCGTGAGAAGAACAAAGTTTGTTTTTCTTTTTAACTCTTGTTAAATCAAATTCGGACACAAAATATCGTGTAAAAGAGAATTAGTTGTACTTAAATGTCCTTTCGGGCTCACAATTTCAACTTTTTTGAAATTTTTTTGTATTGATTTACAAAATTTGCAAGTGTGGCCTCACTGTAAAATATCCTGTAAAATTTCCTTTCTATTTGTAAATCTGCAACTTGGCAGCACTACATTGGCAGTTATGTCAAATTCATTTTCATCATTTTCAACGTTCGCTCGAATTTTGAAAGATATTTGATCAGATATGTTATAAGTCAATCAATTAAGCAAATACTCAAGAGAAGTCTATATTAAATTTTCATATTTCGATTTTGTTTGAGAAGTACAAAATATATGTACGGCAAAAATTCATCTGGAACATCATATGCTCGTGTCATGGAAAAAGAGGGGACTGCAACTGTGCAGTACCACCAATGCGATTATAAGACACCTAAAAAATCGTCTATGGTACTTGATGGGGAACACCTATTAGATAAAATAAATATCCTAACAACCAAGCCGGAGAATCAAACGTGCACTAAGGTATTTATTCAATTTAAACAAAGCAATGAGTTCTTAATTGGTCTACATTAAATTGATAATTGTGAAATAGCGAGAACTTTTAATGATATGATCGTAAAGTGCAGTTACTTGGCGAACACAATTTGATGTTCGTTTTGCGTGGCTTTATTGTTTTTGTAACTACTAATGGTTTAAAGTGCGCTTTGGATAAGTCAGTGCCAAATACTTAATAATGTTGGCAATTATTCATGTTCTAGAGAAATCTCATTTACATGCGGATATTAAAACTTATGACTTGCTTTCTTCTTTCAGCTCCCAACAATCAACGACTTTGTGATTATCAAACCCATTAGTCGTGGAGCATTTGGAAAGGTGTTTTTGGGTTACAAAAACAATGATCCCAACAAATTGTACGCCATCAAAGTGATGCGCAAATCGGAGATGATAAATAAAAACATGGTATCGCAAGTTATTACAGAACGAAATGCATTGGCGCTGTCACGTAGTCCATTTTGCGTCAGTCTATTCTACTCACTACAATCGCTAGCGTGCGTATATTTAGTGATGGAGTACATGGTGGGTGGTGATCTCAAGTCGCTGCTTACTATGTATGGCTACTTTGACGAATCAGTGGCGCGCTTTTATGTGGCCGAAGTTGCGCTAGCATTGCAATATTTGCATGAGCATGGCATTGTGCATCGTGATATAAAGCCGGACAATATGCTGCTATCGGCAGCTGGCCATGTAAAATTGACCGATTTCGGGCTAAGCAAAATTGACAACAGAAGAGGTAAACTATAAATATTTGTAGTATTTGCGAGCGTATTTAAGGCGAATACTATGAGAAAATTTGCTAATCGCATAACTACAAATTTCAGATTTGGAAATATCTGATCTATTAAACAGTTCGCCTACCTTAAATACACGAACACCGGGCCAGTTGCTTTCGCTGACTTCGCATTTATCTTTTGGTTCGGAGAAGAAAATGGAATGTGGTACTGGCACTTCAAACCTGATGAATGCTATGAATAGACGCCGTAAAGAATGTGATAATTTTCATGATGCGCTATATTGAAAAATATTTATTTATTTTAGATATGACTGAATCATCGGATAGTGAGGCCGATACTTCTTTGAATGAAGCAGAACGAGCTAGTGAGAGTAAAATATCTGGAGTCTCTCCGTTCTTTTCGGTGGAAGAGCTAAATGTTTCTGTTACGCACACATGCCCCACCAAAGTAATTTTGAATTGTAAAAAGTTTTGTTTTTAGGAGAAATTAAATGAATTACTATGCTTTCGATTTTGTAGACGCAATTGACCGACAGTAGTTCCTCGTATTACACGTGCACATCAACAGAGGCAAGTAACAATGAAGCAAGTGTCAGTGCAAATGCACCTACGCATACTCGTCACGTCGGGTTTGTGGACATTAGTAAGGAAATGAACGGCGCTGCTACTGCTGTTAGAGCGAATTGCAATGTAAGCGGTTAAAAATTTAATATAAAATGCCGTATGAGAAAAATGAATTTTTATTTTTGTATACACTTTTACAAGCAGGAACATAATATACTATTTAAAGATAGTCTCAAAGAGAAAAAGGTTTTAATTAAGGTACAGGAGCAGAGTGATCAAGAAGGAGATTCATTTGAGTTTAGCATAGTTCGAAAACCTTCGATGGATGAGGTGTGTAAGCGTATGTTTTCTGTTTGTTGGTTTGTGTGGTATTTTGGACTGGGGATTAAATGTGAGATTAAAAATGAAATCAACTAAATTTTTTTCGGTATGGTATTCGATAAAAATTTCCACACCTTTCGGTATTTATTGTATATGATGAGGTGCCTTGTTAAGTGGTGTGTGTTTTGTGCTGGATGTGGTAAAGGGATAGAAAATAAACTGAAAATAGAAAATAGAAAATACTGAATGTTTCTCACAATCTCCTATTCGTTATAACACAATCTCTTATTCGTTATAACAAAATTAACAGCTTTCTATGGCTATTGCATGCAATTTTTCTATGTTAAATTTTCCAAATGGAAAAGTTTATTTTAATTTTTTTACTGCACCATTAAATTTCTTTACTCCAAATTATGCACTAAAATAACATGCATTTTTTGGAACACAGCGTTTGCGTATTTCAAAAGGCACAGAGGACTCCGGGGTATCCAGTCGTAAGAGTGACTATTCCACTTCGCAGATTAACACCACCACAGGCTCACTAGACAAGGCGGACAATATGTGCATTTCGAAGAACGATACAGGTTGCTCAGACTATTCGCGAAGGTATGCGTTGCAAAAAAAAAAAAAAAAATATTTTCAAAATCAAAAATATCTTAAAACGCACTGTATTTTTCATACATTCATTTAGTTACAACACGAACATTACTAGCGAAGCCAACAGTATGCGTTCGCCATTTCGCAATCTATCGAAAAATTTCAAACGTCCCGAATTCATGAGGTTTTTATGCACAAAGCAAACATATCAAAGTTTATTTAAAATTTTCGTTTCTTAATTTTTAGGGGTATGAAACGCAAGCTGAATCTGCTCAATCGTTCTGAGAACTCACCCAGTCTGGAAGGTGACGGCTCCAATTCGGTATCTAACTCTGGCAGCACCGGCCTCACACAAGAGATCGATATTCTTGACATTGGCAGCAGCACTCCAAAGAAACGTAAAGCAATTAGCGGTGTGCTGAAAGTGCGCTCGCTTTCGGACGATGAAATGCCACAGACTCTCAGTGAGCATGTCACAAATGTTGTCTTTTCGACACCTGTGTCATCCCAAAAGCTGCCTCATCGTGATGGTGGCTTGTTGGGAAAACTCAAATCAACACGCTTTGCGTTGCCAATATCGATGGAGATGAAAAAATCGGAGCAAGCGACAGAGAAGGCATCGAATGTGCAATATTTAAAAATGCCAGCTGATGATCTTACCATGTCACCCATCAATTTGGGCAATAATGTACCACAAACGCCGAAACGTATTAATACACCTTTCCGGACGCCAAAGTCGGTGCGGCGTGGCGTTGGTCGGCAGTCCACCGAACGTATACTCGGCACACCCGATTACTTGGCACCCGAATTATTGTTGCGTCAAGGACACGGACCGGCTGTTGATTGGTGGGCACTCGGCGTTTGCTTTTACGAATTCTTGACGGGTTTGCCGCCCTTCAACGATGAAACACCACAAAAAGTTTTCGACAACATTCTGAATAAAAGTAAAATGAGCCAAAAAAATAAAAATAAATTACTACATTTTACTTCTAAATAATTGTTTCCTTTTTTTTTTAGATATTGAATGGCCAGAGGGTGATGAAGCTTTGTCCGCTGAAGCAGTTGAAGCAGTCGATTTGTTGCTTACAATCGATCCCACGTTGCGTCCGGCAGCAAAGGAGGTGCAGCAAATGCGTTTCTTCGAGTCCATAGATTGGAAGAATATCGAAAACGAGGAGCCGCCTTTTGTGCCAACGCCTGAAAATCCCACCGACACGGCGTACTTTGAGGCGCGCAATAATTTGCAACATTTGCAATTGTCCAACTTTACGCTGGAAGATTAAAGCCTAAAACTGCAGCAAACAAAGACTGAAGAGTGGCATAGAGTTTGGTGGGGTAATGGGGTAGCGCACATAAACTAGAATTCATCGTGTAAGCAAAGCATTCCACGGAAATTAGCTGTGGTGTTCTAAATAAAGTTGATTAGTTGTATGACTGTTCCGCCGACAGTCGGTTCTACGACCTGGATTTACTATATATCCGGTTAAGGAGTGTCACTCCTCGTACATGTATGGGGGATGTTTTTGCTGCTACAACAACAACATTAGTAGTATGACTGCATTAAGAAAACGTTTAGCTAAACACTAAACACTGCGTATTTACTAAAATTCAACTGGCTATTTTGTTAAATTACTTTATTTTTTAAACGTTATTTTTTTTGTGTTTTTAATATCGGTTTGTATTGCTTTGTAAAATATAATTTTCACTAGTAAAACAACTTTTGTATGTACTTCTATTTAGTCTAATTTAATCTATTTATAATATAATGAAATATTTGGCTTTTATATATCTATGTCCAAAGAAAAAACAGTTTTTTACTTGCTCCTACGAATATTTTTTAGTTTCTTATAAGTAAAATGTATTCTTTTTCCAATAACCAGTTATAATGCCTTTCGTTAAGACGAAGTGCCGGCATTTTTTAATTGGTTTCCTATGCCAATTTATGCTCTTCTTTTTTTGTACTGACTGGTATGAAACATGTAAAACGTACCGTTATATTATTTAATTACATATGCACATTCAGAACTCCTTTATTATATGTCTCGTTTCACATTTTTATTTGTAAGATTTTATTTAAGTAGTCTGTAACACATAAAAAAATTATAAAAATTGATAACGTAATAAAAGAAAATTCCACTAAGAAATTGTATATAAAATAAATCGGATTAAACTGCTGTTGCGGTCATTAATTTGCAAAAAAAAAAAGCGAAGTATTTGACGAAGTGAATTTATCTTTGCGAAATTTTTATACAAATTTTTATGTTGAATCCTGTGTATTTTTGCAATTTTGTTTAAATAAATCTTCTAACGCGCGCTATTGCCTGCAGAAAAACTGCTTCAAATTCTATTCTTTGTTCTATTTTTTATAATTTTTTTTTCATTTTTTTTTTAATTGTTTTTATATTTTTTTATAATTTTTTTATAATTTTTTTTATTATTTTTGTTTTTTCTAATTTTGTTTTGATAATTTTGTTTTTCATAATTTTTTTATTTTTATAATTATTTTTTTATAATTGTTTTTTATAATGTTTTATAATTCTTTTTTTCATCATTTAGTTTTTTCATAATTTTTTTTTCCAAAATTTTTTTTTCATACATTTTATTCATAATTTTTTTTTAATAATTGGTTTTTTTCATAATTGTTTTTTCATAATGTTTGGCTTGTTTAAATTATTATTTTTTAATTGTTTTTTATAATTTTGTTTTATAGCGCTTTTTTTATAATTTTTTTTCATAATGTTTTTTATAATTTTGTTTTTTCATAATTTTTTTTATAATTTTGTGTCATATTTGTTTTTCAACATTTTTTTTTGTTTTATAATTGTTTTTCATAATTTTTTTTTATAATTTTGTTTTTTCATAACTTTTTTTTAATATTTTGTTTCATATTTTTTTTTTAAATTTTTTTTATATCTAAATTTTTTTTTGTTTTATAATTGTTTTTTATAATTTTTTCATAATTTTGTTTTTTTATAATTTTTGTTTATTTATAATTTTTTCTCATAATTTTTTTTTAATAATTTTGTTTTTCATATGTAATTGTTTTTTCATAATTTTTGTTTTTTTATAATTTTTTTTCATAATTTTGTTATTCCATAATTTTTTATTTTTATAATTATTTTTTTATAATTATTTTTTTATAATTGTTTTTTATAATGTTTTATAATTCTTTTTTTCATCATTTAGTTTTTTCATAATTTTTTTTTCCAAAATTTTTTTTTCATACATTTTATTCATAATTTTTTTTTTAATAATTGGTTTTTTTCATAATTGTTTTTTCATAATGTTTGGATTGTTTAAATTATTATTTTTTAATTGTTTTTTATAATTTTGTTTTATAGCGCTTTTTTTATAATTTTTTTTCATAATGTTTTTTATAATTTTGTTTTTTCATAATTTTTTTTATAATTTTGTTTCATATTTTTTTTTCAACATTTTTTTTATATCTACATTTTTTTTTGTTTTATAATTGTTTTTCATAATTTTTTTTTATAATTTTGTTTCATATTTGTTTTTAACATTTTTTTTATATCTAAATTTTTTTTTGTTTTATAATTGTTTTTTATAATTTTTTCATAATTTTGTTTTTTTATAATTTTTGTTTATTTATAATTTTTTCTCATAATTTTTTTTAATAATTTTGTTTTTCATATGTAATTGTTTTTTCATAATTTTTGTTTTTTTATAATTTTTTTTTCATAATTTTGTTATTCCATAATTTTTTTAATAATTGTTTTTTTTTCATAATTTTTGCATTGTTTAAATTATTTTTTTATAATTTTTTTTATAATTTTGTTTTGAAGCTCTTTTTTTTTAATTTTTTTTCATAATTTTGTTTTTTCATAATTTGGTTTTTTCATAATTTTTTTTTAATAATGTTTTTTTTTCATAATTGTTTTTTCATAAGTTTTTTTTCTAATTTGTTTTTTCATAATTTGTTTTTTTAACAATTTTGTTTTCATTATTTTTTCATAATTTTAGTGTTTTTATAATTATGTTTTTATATTTTTTTTTTATAGTTTTTTTTTCATAATTTTCTTTTCATAATTTGGTTTTTCCATAATTTTTGTTTTTTATAATTATTTTTTTGCAATTGCTTTTTATATTTTTTTCATAATTTTTTTTTACAATTTTATTTCATTATTGTTTTTTCATAATTTTTTTCATAATTTGGGTTTTTCATAATTTTTTTTTCTAAGTTTTTTTCATTATTTTTTTTTTTCATAATTCGTTTTTCATAATTTTTTTTTCATAATACTTTTTCAAAATTTTTGTTTTTTTCAAAATTATGTTTTTGTAATTGCTTTTTATAATTTTTGTTTCATAATTTGTTTTTTCACAATTTTGCCATAATTTGTTTTTTTAATAATTTGGTTCTTTCATAATATTTTTTATAATTTATTTTTCATAATTTTTATTTTCATAATTTTTTTTCATAATTCATTTTCTCATAATTTTTTCATAATACATATCTTTTCATAATTTTTTTTGTTTTTTTTTCATAATTTTTTTTAATAGTTTTTTTTTCATAATTTTTTTTTTCATAATTCTTTTATCATAATTTTTTTCATAATTTTTTTTCATAATTAATTTTTTCATAATTTATTTTTTTCATAATACATATTTTTTATAATTTTTTTTTCTAATTTGTTTTTTCATAATTTGTTTTTTAACAATTTTGTTTTCATTATTTTTTCATAATTTTGGTGTTTTTATAATTATGTTATTATAGTTTTTTTTTCATAATTTTTTTATAATTTTTTTTTCATAATTTTCTTTTCATAATTTTGTTTTTCCATAATTTTTGTTTTTTTATAATTATTTTTTTGTAATTGCTTTTTATATTTTTTTCATAATTTTTTTTTACAATTTATTTTCAATATTTTTTTTCATTATTTTTTTCATAATTTTGGTTTTTTATAATTGTTTTTTCATAATTTTTTTTTTCATAATTTGGTTTTTTCATAATTTTTTTTTTTCATTATTTTTTTTTAATAATTTTTTTGTTCATAATTTTTTTTATCATAATTCTTTTTTCATAATTTTTTTTTCATAAATCTTTTTTCATAATTTTTGTTTTTTTCAAAATTATTTTTTTGTAATTGCTTTTTATAATTTTTGTTTCATAATTTGTTTTTTCACAATTCTTTTTTTGCCATAATTTGTTTTTTTAATAATTTGGTTTTTTCATAATACTTTTTATAATTTATTTTTCATAATTTTTATTTTCATAATTTTTTCATAATACATATTTTTTCATAATTTTTTTTATAAGTTTTTTTTTCATAATTTTTTTTTTATTTTTTTTTTCATAATTTTATTTTTTTTTCATAACTCTTTTATCATAATTTTTTCATAATTTTTTTTTTCATAATTTTTTTTATAATTTTTTTCACAATTTTGTTTTTTGTTGCACAATTTCTCATTTTGAGATGGCTTAAAGGAAGCAAATTGAACTTTTTGCTTGCACATCCACATAAACGAAGTTAGTGGGTCAATTCAGCATTGCATTTGAGATTTTGATGTATTTTTCTTTTTGCATACAATTGGGTTAAATTTTAAGTTTATTTGGAATTGAAAAATAACGCAAATTGCTTTTTGATTGTACTTACAGGCTTTTGTACGCAAGCATCTACCAAACTAACTTGGCTGTGGCAGAAATTTTGCAGCTTCAAAAAAAAAAAGTTTATCCATTGCCTTTAAACGTTTGTTTGCGGGTTTGTTTTACCATTGGTCAGTGATTCGATTTCCTCATGCAAATTTTATGAAGGTAACACATATTTCGACACTTTTGCAGCAAAGAGGCGATTACGTATAAAAATAGCTGCACTTACTAGTTACTGTTTGACCAGCCATTGAAGTAGTTACGTTAACAGTTAGTTGCTGGTGGTGCCGTAGTTGCTTTCATAATTTACAGGGTGCACTCGCTATTTTAGGGCATGCATATATGAGGCTATAACTTCCCGAAACCATTATTATTTTTTTTGCTCTTTTTCAAATAAGACACGTTGTAGTCCTTCAACTTACCTCAAGAAATGAAGAGACAGCCAGTTATCGTGGCTATATGTGCAAATCGCACCGAATTAGAAATCTCTAATTTTCTTAAATGCGCCTTTTCGTTCATTCGACCATAAGATTCGCAAAGCACACGAGGAACGTTGTGACACTCCGATCTGCATAATTTATTCAACAAGTGCGAGTGTTCTTTGACGAGTGCCCTTCAAAATCAATAAGGGCCCTTGTGAAGGAGCTTAATGCTTCGGATGGTCTTATTCGTCGAGTTGTTCCTGAAGATCTCCGGTATAAGTCCGACGTTGTGCGCAGAAGACAGTTTATGTTGGAACAACCATGAGAACAGCGTGTTATAAGATCAAAAAGCCTTCTAAATAAACACCCTGAAGAGCCTGAGATGTTATGTTTTTTTTTCTGTCTAAAAAAAATGTTGACCAAGATCAAAAGGCCAATCTCAGAAATAACTAGAATCACAGATGGTTATGCTGCAATCCTACATAGGTTCCTTTTGTCATGCAAGCAACAAAAAACATGCCATGCCGTCACACTTCTTTACTCAAGGATCTCGAATGTATCGAGGTTCTAGAGACAGTAGTGAAACTCTGGATTGATAGCGTACGCGGTGATAGCCCATACATGTATAAGAAAGACTACTCCTTCACACAAAGCGATGGCGACACAAGATTTGATGGCTGAAAATTTCCATGACCACATAACACCGAAGTTACCCGAATCAACTGGTTTACTACGCTTGGGGCGTAGTTTGGCGTGAAATCAATAAGCACCCTCTTCTTTGAAGGCTACAATTAATACCATTATGATCAATAAGGTGGAATAAAGAACTTTTTGTTCGGGCAGGCAATCGATTCCAATTAAAAAGGGGATAAATTTAGTTTGGAAAATTACTTTTATTCAATTCAAAGTAAAAAATGTGTGAAAAATATACAAAACTAAGAATCAATTTACTTTTTCTCAATATGACCATCTTTCACCTTGACTATAGCCTTGAGACGGTCCAGAAACGAATCGCAAGCAGCCCGAATGTGACTTGCAAGTCGAGAATATGATGTCATGTAAATGACCGCCGCCACAGTTGATTGCCATTTGAGCCTTTTTTATGGCATTTTCCATCACTTTGGCAAAAACTTCCGGCGATAGGTCCTTACATTCTTGACGGATATTGTCTTTAAGAGCTGCAAGAGTCTGAGGCTTGTTGACATAAACCCGCGACTTCAAAAAGCCCCACAAAAAGAAGTCTGGAGCGGTCAAATCAGGCGATCTTGCTGGCCAGTTCAAATCGCCAAAACGGGAGATTAGGCGCCCGGGAAATGCATCCTTCAGCATATCGGTTGTGGCACGTGCAGTGTGTGCCGTTGCACCGTCCTGTTGGAACCACATGTTTTCCAATCCCAATTCATCAAGTTGCGGCAAAAAGAACTCGTTGATCATTGCTCTGTAGTGCTCACCATTCACAGTAACCGTTTGGCCCGCGACGTCTTCGAAGAAAAAAGGTCCGATGACTCCTCTAGCGAAAACAACACACCATACAGTGACTTTGAGCGGGTGTAATGGCTCTTCGTGGGTTACACGCGGATTTTCAGTGCCCCAGAAGCGTAAATTTTGCTTATTTACGTACCCGCTAAGATGGAAATGGGCCTCATCACTCATGATTATTTTTGATGAAAAATCATCTTCCTCTTGGTGGTGATTAAGGATGGCTTGAGCATATGTTAGATGCGATTGGCGGTCAGCAGCTAACAGCTGATGCACCGTCTGGACTTTGTACGGAAACATCTTGAAATCTTGTACCAAAATTCGCTGTAAAGACCGTCGACTGATACCCATTTGCGTGGCACGTGGTCTGGTCGATGTCGACGGCGCTTCCATGACATCCTCGGCTACAGCTGCACTATTCTCTGCAGAACGACTACTCCGGGGTCTGCCACGCCTGGCAGCATCTCGTGTTGTGCCAGTCTTTTCGAGGCGAGCGGCTAAACGTCGCAGTGTTTCACCAGTAGGCGTTGGACGTCGAGGAAATCCGCGACGAAATACACGTTGTGCCAAAGTCACCGACCGATTATTGGTCAAATAAATAGTCAGCAATATTCCGCGTTCTGGAGCAATGTAGCGTAACATTGTTAATTAACGTGTATTTCGCATGTGTTTACTACACAAATGTCAAAACAGAACTGACATTAGGGGCCAATCGCAAAATTTATAGCATTTTCTGATAGGAGGATTACTTTAGCGCCTCCTGTTATAAGATACTCGCTTAAATGCGCAGTAACTTTCCTGCCTAATTTATCTGCCATTTCGTTCTTAATAATTATTAATTATAATTCTTATGTGCCCTCGGACCCAGAGGATACGTACCTGGTGCTAACCTAAAATATGCAGCTTATCAAGAGATTTCCAGCACCAGTTTTGATGTAACCTGCAAAGAGTTGAGTGTCTTGATTGCTGCCTGGCTATTAGTACGGATATCTATTGCTTTTGTTGTAGTTGCGTTCAAGGTTTAAGTGAATGCAGCTTTCTAATGCGCAACTTCCGCTTGAAATATTTATGTATTCGTGCCTAGCACTTCCGAGTATCTTTTTCCTATCCCGGTGACCTCTATTCTTCTGTGAGGAATCAGTCATTGTATTATGTTATCATATGTATTCTCGGTTATCTTGTAGGAGTTAGATAACCCTTTCCTTTATTTGTATTGCCCAGTAGTTCAGTCTTGAAGCGTTTGAACAAACTGAGCATCGGTAGCATTATGACTCATGGTATTGAGATCGCAGGGGTTAGTTCAACAAGAATATTAAACTTCCTGCGTTTTTGATGAATGCCTTAGGTAATTTTGAAGCTCTGGTTATTCTTAGGATAGCCATCCTTGCTTGGGATTGGATATGAATGTGAATGTGGTATGAGTTCTAGAAGACGCTCCATTGCTGTCGTGGGATATGTACGCATGGTTCCTGTTATGTATACACTTGCAACTCTTTGTAGCTTGTTAGTGCGTTTCTTACTGATTGCCTCGCCGAGTAATTCTCCCCGACTGCTGCCCCGTAGGAAATCTAATAGGTCTGATTCATAGTTAGCAGCCGGGTAGATCCATCGTAGTAGTTTTGGTGTACATTCCCAACTTTTCCCTGCTGTCGATTTAAAGTCATGA
The DNA here is from genome assembly GCA_037575425.1 of Anastrepha fraterculus. Classification (NCBI taxonomy): domain Eukaryota; kingdom Metazoa; phylum Arthropoda; class Insecta; order Diptera; family Tephritidae; genus Anastrepha; species Anastrepha fraterculus. Next base: position 49,446 of record JAYXIM010020047.1, on the reverse strand, counting down.
TTACTCTAATGGTAATTCTCGGCATTCAAGCCGTGTACATCCATTGCTGTGTTTTTGGTGTACATTCCCAACTTTTCCCTGCTTTCGATGTAATAGTCATGAATACTCTAATGGTAATTCTCGCCATTCAAACTCGGTGGCTGGAACTCGCCGGTTGGAGCTTAAGACTGGCATATTTGTGTCACGAAGGCTCGCTCAAAGAAGTACTTCAACATGGAATTAGGTGGCTTACCGCACAGTGGACTTTTAAAATAGCTTCATTTCCGTTTAAAGCTAGAAACGTTTCATCCTTTTTGCTTTTGTAAAAAAAATGACCACTAACTCTTGTGTAGGCACTCGCGCACTTAACGAACCTACCAATATATACCAAACGTATGTTGAGGATTATGTTCGCCGTGGGACAGAGCATTGAAATCACTACGAGCTATGCGCGCACCGCACTGCAGCGAACCAATTACATTTTATTACAAAAACAACAAGAAAACGATAAAATCAACAAAAACATACTAGGCGCTCTCTCTCAGTCAACCATTGTGGCACTGGTCCAGTTGGCCAATTGTCCAAATAAATGCTATTCTAAAGACTTTTTTCGACTACTGTATTGCATGACAAAAAATGTCCGTTGAGTACAATTGTGTTTGGCTGCGGGGTGGGGGTGCGGGGTGCGGTGTTGCTCTAAACTAGTAGTCTTTGTTTTTGGCTTTCTGGTGTTTGGTGTTTTTTGTTATTGCTGCCTTTTGCACATTTTCCCATTCGTATTTTTCTTGGCACTCAAAATTGGTCTCCTAAGCGAAATTTGGATAAGTTTTGATACTTGAGGTCGTTTACCCAATGCTTAGATATTAAAACACATATAAATGCATACATACATACATACATATATATGTATAATACTTATATAGATACATATGCATGTATGTATATGCAAACACATGCGCATTTGTGCGCTAAATACTTAATATTTATTTCCTCTGCATTAAAGCACCACAGTTTGCATAGTAAGAAATTAAACTGAAAGGCTTTTGCAAATGACAAAGGCAATTCTGTACCAAATGGACACTTTTGTTTCCCGAATGTAAGCAGTCATGAATTTTTACAACGATGTCATTGGCTACGCGACATTAGCCTGAAATGATATTTTCCTGTTCCGTTGCGATTGTGTGTCATTTGGAATTGATTTCTATGCGTATAAGCGACGGCAGCAGGTGCGGCATACTGGAATATTATGAGCTTACAATGGGAAGTCATTTAACTAAGAAGTGAGCCTTTTCAAGTAGATGTATTGAGAATGAGGCTACTTGAAAAAAAATATATTCTTATTTTAATATGATCGTGTAAATTGAGATTACTCAGGAGATCAATTAAAATCAACTCACGTGGGCGGTACGAATCGACAGTGGCTTACTCTCAACTATCCCAAAAGTCGCTGGCCACATTTTCATTATAATAAGTTTTGTTATTGTAACTCAATTTGCGGTAGGCAGTTTTTGATAGAAAAGAGTTATTCGGGAGAGTGTAAACATGAACTATCTCAAATTAATATTGACTAAAATTTTCTCACAGCAATTGTAAAGAGAAATAAATACCAATAAACAGACAATTTGTAACTGCACATTTTAGTGTACTCTATTGCTTAATTAACGACATACCTACATAGCTACTCTACATAACAGCACCATAGTAGCGGCATTATAGCAGAGTTTTATAATTCTGCGGCGGACAATCGGGAACAGAGCAGAAAAGTTAATACCACGTCCACTTTGAAGAACACAATTAGCCGCAACAGAGCAGAGGAGTTAACATCAGAGCAGAGAAGTTAACATAACGTTCACTATGAATAACATGACTGGCTGCAACAAAGCAGAACAGTTAGCATTGCGTTGAAAACGGATTCCTATAGCAGAATGAATAACATGAAATTAACATCTCGTCAACTGTAAGTAGCATAACGACCGGCACGTTAACATAGAAAACGAAGGTATTAATCGGAATTTCACGACAGCAGCTTGGCTCTATTCAGAATTTATTGGCATAATAAGGCTGGCAGTTTTTCCATGCAGCTGTTGAAAAAATGGTGTTCTCTGAAGCCTCCTTGCTGGAACAAGGAATTAGGAGCACAAAGACGTAGGGTACTTGAATTCTATAGGTTAGCCAAAGTTGCTGACAATGAGTTCTGTTGGAATGAGTATAAGGATCTACTAAAAGTATACAAGAAAGAGATACGCAAAGCCAAGAGAGAATTTTGGAAAGATTTCTGTAGCAGTATGGAATACACTAACGAAGTGGCTAGACTTAGGAAACTGTTATCCAAGAATCCGTCTATGCCAAGAACAATACGAAAAATTAACGGAGAGTGGGCTGACAGCTGTGAGGACCCTCTAGAAGACCTAGTCAGCACGCATTTTCCAGGGTGTGCGGACGCTACAGATCTCGAACCAAGAGGAGATATTGTGCACGACATCCCAACGAACGTAATTACGACCAATAAGATAGAATGGGCTATACAAAGTTTCGAGCCATATAATTCACCAGGACTGGATGGAATCTTCCCAGCCATGCTCCAAAAGGTAAGCCATCTTGTTGTACCACGGTTAAAATCGATATTCAGGGGATGCTTGAGGTTCGGCTATGTTCCTGTATTGTGGAGAGAAGCGAGAGTTGTGTTTATTCCAAAAGCTGGAAAAAGCAACCCTCTCTACTCGAAGGAATACAGGCTCATTAGTCTGACCTCATTTCTCCTGAAAACGTTAGAGAAGATTCGAGACACATACATTAGAGACACAATTGCGCCGGACGTATTATTCAAGACGCAGCACGCTTACACTAAAGGCAGATCTACTGAAACTGCACTTCACTCACTTGTACTAAACATAGAAAAGGCGTTAGAATATAAGGAGTATGCTCTAGGAGTATTTCTAGATATATCAGGGGCCTTTAACAACGTGACGAAAGATGCAATTTTAAATAACATGGAGTCACTTAGTGTGCAACCCGCGGTTTATCTATGGATAAGGCAGCAATTAGCTAGCAGGAAGATAAGAGCGGAATGGAACGATACGAGCGTCACCAAATATGCATGCAGAGGCACTCCGCACGGTGGGGTACTATCGCCGCTATTATGGTTACTTGTAGCAAACGAACTGCTCAAGAAATTTGACGGATGGGCACCAAAACTAGTGGCATATGTAGATGACCTATCTATATTAGTTACGGGAAAGTACCTGGACACCATCAGTAATGTGATGAATAACACACTTAAAAGGGTACACCAATGGACATCTCGCGCAGGGCTAGGGATAAACGCCGGAAAAACGGACATGGTATTTTTTACCAGGAAGTACAAGGTCCCGACGTGGAACCTCCCGAAGCTAGGCAACAACGAACTACTTCTCAAAGATCATGCACGGTACCTCGGAGTAATACTAGATAGTAAACTGCTGTGGAAGCACAATGTTGAGGAAAGGGTGAAAACGGCCAGTAATGCGTAGTACGCATGTAAAAGAATGCTGGGCGTTACTTGGAGTCTATCACCCTCTCTGATGCATTGGTGCTACACGGGGGTAGTTAGACCGATATTGCTGTGTGGGGCCTTAGTATGGTGGACTGCAACAAGAAAACTGACATACTTAATGCCACTGGAAAGGATTCAGCGACTCGCTGCTCAGTGCATAACAGGAGAGGTGAAAACCACTCCAACGGCGGCGCTGGAAATGATACTCAGCATGCCACCTGTTGACCTTATGGCGGAAAACCTGGCAGCGAAATCCGCGAGGAGGTTGTTGGCTGCTGGAATATTCATCTACAGAACCTTCGGTCACAGCTCAATAGGAAAGTGGAGCTCAGGTTGCACAGACTACATGGGAGAGAAGGTTTCACACTACAATTGAAGAGGAGGGATGGCACAAAGGCATGAGGCCTGGTCATAGAAATTTTCACATCTATATAAACGGCTCTAAAACTTAAGATGGGGTGGGAGCGGGTATTTACTGCTCAAAACTAGGGATAAGGCAGCCTATCAAGCTGCCAGACCACAGCAGTATTTTGCAGGCGGAAGTTTTTGCTGTGGGGAAAAGTGATGTGGAGAACTAGCAACAAAAAACTGACTCAATTCGTACTTACGCTCTCGCGAAAGGACTGCAGAATTATCATAGGTATGCTGACAGGTCATAATCTATTCGCTGCACATGCGTACAAGATAGGTATTGCTAACACGGAAAAATGCGGGAAATACAGAGAGGATGTTGAGCAAACTTTAAAATATCTTCTGTGCGTTTGTCCGGTATTATCAAACACGCGTTTAAAATGCCTGGGAGCCCCATTGTTTGAGGGTCTGGAGGACGTCTCAAAAACGAATCTCCCAGCGCTGCTTAGATTCTCCAAAAGCGCTGACATCCTACATGATGTCTACTTTAGGTATTCATAGAGGTCGGTCTCCATCTGGTATCGCTAGGGACCAAAAGATATATGCGGGGCTTGTTGCCAACCAGGCTAACCTGACCTAACCTAATGTTCTGTTAATTTTGCTGACTTCTTTTTCCGGTTTTGGTTGGCTTTTTTCTTCTTTTCTTCAAACCTCTCCTCATCAGCTAAAAATAATGAGCCGATGTAGGCTGTTCATCGATGACAAGACGAATCTAGACAAGGAGAAGGCAGTAGTACAAAAAACGAAATTTATGTGTATTTTTTGTTTTTTTGCAATTTGTTGGCCGAAATGCCAAAATTTTAATCAGAATGTAAAGAAACAAGCATTCGGTCCGAACCAAACTTTATATAGACACGCATACATTTAAGGGGGGAAGCTGGTCTAGAATTTTGAAAAAATCGAAAAATTTTTTTTTGTCTTAAAAGGTGCTTTAGGGTCTTAGAAATAATATACCAAATGAGGGATGCCAGCAAAAATGTCTAAATGCCCAAATTTTTCATTCGACGGCAGTGTCTCGCAGGTATGCCCCGAACGCTATTTACAACTTTAAACGCGTTTTTCTCGAAATCACTTTTTTTAAACTGGCCGAAGACATAACTCGAACAAATCTTTACCGATTCTTACGAAATTTTGACAATATATTAGAAATACCTTTCTCCGGAGACGTACGTAGGATTTTTTATTTATATTACATAGTTTTTTTTTTAATCAACAATTTTATGTCGTTCTTTATAGTGAAAATTGTAACTTTTTGTTCAAACGTGCACCATTTCGCGAAAAAACAAAATATCGAAAAAATCCTACGTACGTCTCTTTCTGTTGTTATATAGAAACTAAAAAAATTTTATTTTTTGATCCAGGACAAAAATTAAGGAGTTTACGTCTTCGGCAATAGACCCACTAGAAAAAAAGGCGCCTTAGGAGAACTGCGGGACAGCGGCCATTTTGAAATTAATTCAGACGAAAAATTTTGTATTTGTACCATGAAAGCTATATTATTAAACCTATTTCACAGATTTTCGATTGATTCCTTTGTTGAGTCAAAATAAATTCATAAAATATGCCCATTTTTTGCGCTCTAGACCAGCTTCCCCCCTTAAGTAAAATTCAATTTTAGCTGCCTGTAAATTTTTGGAATCAAACAAACTCATACACGATGAGATTTAGTTGTAGTTTATACGAGGGTCGTTTGAAAAGTCCGTGCAAAAATAATCTAGGTATTAATCTTTTAAAACCTTTTTTATTTTTCGATATAGCCTCCTTTTAGACTTAGGATTTGTTCATCTTGAAAAGATTTGACTGAAAAATAGCCATTCGTTTTTGCCATCACCTCCTCGTTTGAGTAAAATCTTTTTCCCGTCAGCCATTTCTTCGAATTGCGGTACAAATAGTAGTCCGATGGAACCGAGGTAGCCAAGTCTGAAGGATAGAGTGGATGTGAAATGGGTTGGAACCCTATTTCTATTAATTTTGCGACCACAACTGTTAAGGCGTGAGCTGGTGCCTTGTCGTGATGGAAAAGGAAAATCACTCGACTTTCTCGACTCAAACGAAGTCGAACTGCCAAACACAAATAAATAGACCGATCTGGCTTGGTGTGTGTTCTTCCAATAGATTTCATGAACTAAACATAACTTCGATACGTCTAGTAGTGCCATCTCTCTGACTTTGCATGGAATTTTCAAACAACCCTTGGAGCATCAGATTTGGTTTTGATATAAAAGTTTGGTTTTGAAAAGTGGGCGTAGTTTTTATTCGTTCTCTTAATATTTATATCGTTTCTAAAAAGGTAGAAAGCAATACATGCACCGAGTTTCGAAGTCGGCCGAACTTTTGTTTTTCCAATTTTAATGCTAATTTACCATTTTTATGATTTGTGGAAAACATCAGGGCGCACATTACAAATCGGAGGAGGAGCTCGGCTAAACACCCAACCAGGGTTAAGCTAAAATTTAAGAACTAATTAAGAAAATGGGTAAACTACTTTGAAATTTGTGAGTTCGTAAGTACTGGGTCTGCATAATATAAGTATCTCTTTAGAAATTAAAGTAAATGAACAAAACTCAAATTCAACTCAAAAAACATTTGCCATATTTATTTCCATTATTTGACTTTCTCGGTTGGCTTAGTAGTACCGTAATTTTGCTAACCCAAAAGCAAAACCTTCTGATGAATTTTGGCGCCATAATAGCATTGGCTCGAAATATATTCGCAGCAGATAACACAGTATACCACCCAACGTAGTCCAATGGCGGGTCCGAGTTGGACAACTGACCGCGGTAAGACGGAGGATAGCACATTTATTCAAAAAAGTGTGACTTACTAACAAAGATTATACAAGCTCATATCTTCAATCTTTTTAATCCAAAAGCCATTTCAAGATGTCTTTCTAAACAGAATGGGTCCACCCGCAACTGCCTCTTTAGACGCATCCATTTCTGGACAATCGCTTTCAGATTTTCTGATTCTCAGTTTTGGCTATTTAGTTTACTAATAAAGCCGCGGAGAAGAAAATGGATTTTGTCAAAAGCCAAGTTCGATGTCCAATTGTATAGGGTTTTTTAATAGGTGCGCTTCAACTTCTTTTTTCCGATAGGGAGGGCGAACGACGCAATATTTTTTATTTTTCGCTTGTCATTTCTAAACTTCATTAGTATACATTTCATCATGGAACGCTACACACTTGAGCAACGCTTGCAAATCATTGAATTTTATTATAAAAATGCGTGTTCTGTTAAGAAAGTTTAAAGTCGAAAAATCATCTTCAGTGATGAAGCTCACTTTTGGCTCAATGGCTTTGTCAACAAGAAAAATATGCGTTGCTGGGCAGAAAGCAGTCCACACGTGATTCATGAGGCACCGTTGCATCCCGAAAAAATCACTGTTTGGTGCGGTTTACATGCCGGCGGCGTAATTGGCCTATATTTTTTCGTTGACGAGAACGATCGCCACGTTACTGTGAATGGAAATCGATACCGCGACATGATAAACGATTATTTTTGGCCGTAATTGAATGATATGGACTTAGACGACATGTGGTTTCAACAGGACGGGGCCACAAGCCACACAGCACACGCTACAATTGATTTGTTGAAGAGTAAGTTCGATGAGCGCATTATTTCCAGAAATGGACCGGTCGAATGGCCGCCGCGCTCGTGTGATTTGACGCCTCTAGACTATTTTCTTTGGGGTTATGTGAAGTCATTGGTCTACAGTAACAAGCTGGCGACGATTTGTGAGCTCAGAGCCAATATTGAACGCGAAATTGCTGGAATTTCGGCCGATTTATGCAAAAGAGTGGTCGAAAATTGGGTTCAACGATTGGACTTCGTAAAACGTGCACGCGGTGGTCATGCAAAAGAAATCGAATTTCATACTTAAATGTATATGTTCAAACTCGATAATAAAAAAAATTAGTTAAAATTGTGTTTTATTCAAAAAAGTTCAAAAGTTGAAGCGCTCTTACTGAAAAACCCTATAGCTACAGTAAGGCACAATCTGAGAAGCGAAAACGAGCTTTGTTTGTTCGCTTGTCTTCTGTTGCTGATTCAGATTTCTACGCACATAATTCGAGACCAAATTGGAAAATGGTAGAACAGGGGCAGGAATCAATGGGCCCAAATTTAAAAAATCGATTCCGATGGGATCCTACCCAACAATATTCCAGGCAGAAATACATGCCATTGAAATATGTGTGAGAGAATGCCTTAGAAGGAAAATGAGAGGTACTCACATCTACATACTTTCAGATAGCCAAGCGGCTTTAAAAGCCCTTCAATCAACAACCATCACCTCTAAATTGGTAAACGATTGCCTAAACCTCCTAAACACGTTAGGAAACCTCAACACAGTAACACTATGTTGGATTCCGGGACATGAAGGACATGAGGGAAATGAAATGGCTGACGACCTTGCAAAACAAGGAGCAAATATGCAACTTACTGGTCCTGAGCCTTTCTGTGGACTGACAAAAGGCCACATTAATGAATTCCTTAGGAAATGGGAGGAAAAAAAACTTGCCGCACACTGGCTAAACTGTGCCGGCCAGCGTCAAGCCAAACTATTCCTAAATCCCAACAAAGGAATATCTGACAAACTTCTCCCACGAAACAGAGTAGATCTGCGTCTTTTAACCGGATACCTTACAGGTCACTGCAGCCTGAGGTACCATCTAAATAATACTGGTCTATCCGAGACCAATGTCTGCCGCTTTTGCGAAATGGACATAGAAAGCTCAGAACATGTGATTTGTGAATGTCCTGCGTTGGGCAGACTAAGACTTCACCACCTTGGTGGTATCGTAGTATCTCCATGCAATCTTTGGAACAACAAATCCAAAACTGTGCTAAAATTTCTAAAAAGCCTAAAACTCTAGGGTTACAAAATAGGCCTTTCACAATAGATCAGCTCTGGTCGCAGTGCGTAATGGCCTTCTAATAATAATAATAATCCGAGACCTTTCTAGCACAATTTTCATTAGACTGATGCGTCCAAGGCTGAGGCGTTGAGATTGATTCGGAGTCGTTGGGTTGAGTTGTTCATACTCGACCACAGAAGCCAACTTCTCGTCGGTACGCATCGCATGACGAAAGGAACTTGAGTTTTTAATCACTAGCAAACCAGGTATATCGGTCTCTGGAGGTTTGAGCGATGATATCAAACGCCGATTAAAGAAAGCTGCAGCGGAATTTGGTTCCTTGCTAGCAATTTGGGACGCATCACACATTTCACGGCGCACAAAACTGCGAATTTTTAACTTTAATGTAAATTTGACTTTACTCAATGGTTGTGAAACTTGGAATGCGACGTCAGCAGACACGAACTCCTTGCAAGTTTTTGTAAGCAGATGCCTTCGGAAAATTCTCAAAATAATCTGGCCAAATATTATCTCGAATTCTGCCTTATGAGTCAGAACCCAGCAGAAGCCAGCACTATTACACTCTAGAGATCCGAAAGAAACAAGGGGTCTGGATTGGCCGTGTGCTACGCAGAGGAAATGGTGACTTAACAAGAGCCGCCATTGGCTGGAACCTCTAAGGAAGCCGCAGACGTGGAAGACCAGCGAATACCTGGAGATGACTGCTGCAGTCAGAAAACCATGCAGCCAGCCATGCAACTTAGCTGGAATCAAGTTAAACTATTGACGCAAAAAAGACCCGAATGGAAGAAACTCGTTGTGGCACTATGTTCCACACTGGAACTCTAGGAATTTATTCTGACAAAACCAGTCTCATGAGCCTTCTACACAAACTTGCGTACAGCACGGGAAGTAGATGCTTTATTTTGGGCTAAACTTCTTTTTAATAAACGCGCAGTTTAGGCAACACTGTACTCCTTGGAAGTAATACTTAAACGTTGGTTCCATGAGACTGACTCATAGTAGAAGTATGTAGCTTAGATTTAACGGATTAAAGTTTTGTGCTTAGGTAAAAACCCTACTTTAGAAATAATTCAGCAATATTTCCCAATGCTGTTCAAGCGTGACGCCACTCAAGCGTATGTAGACTAATTCCCGTAAGCTTTTGAGCGGGAGACAACTGTTAAGTGTCAAAATAACATTCGTTCCAAAAACACAAACTTGCATGCGGAACACCCGGCGTACTTAAATTAAGTAGGCGTTGTCTATGTTTGCGGTGCTAATGATGAAAGTCCATTACAAACTTCAGCACATACGCCCATGTGACGTTAGCAATTATTCTATGCTCTCTATCCGACCACTTTCCACCTTCTTGCACACACACACACACGTATTCGTTGCATGCACATATAAGTACGTGCCCATATTCGCACAGGCTCATTCGTATCCCGTTTGGTGGCATTTGAACTTTATCCGTATTTATTCGCTGCCACTTGATCGCTGACAGAAGTCGTCACGCTGCAGTTGCTTTCGTTGTCGGAGCAAAGCGACAAACCGTGTGTGTTGCGTGAAAACCAGTGAACCGTGAAAGTAATAGCGCTGCTGCAGTGGCAATTCCCAACGTGGCAGACAAACAATTAGGCAGCATCATCACAGCTCTCATACCAATAAATCGTTAGCGTTAGAAGGCCAAACTTGGATAGGCAGTTGGAAACTTGGATAGCGCGGGATTGTTGCACAAACGTAACTAGTAGAGATCTCACACCTACCCATGCAAATATAATTGAACAGTGTACAAACACGAAATGAAGACTACATCGGGCGCCATTTGGTGGATCAACAGTCCCAAGCGAGTATCGAAATGGGCAGAAAAAAAGCGAAAGCAATCAGTAGGTGCTATATTCAGCCATGACATGGCAGATCTATTTCGCAACATATCGATGCATGGTTATAGCAAGCTGGTGGACAATACGCTGAATTTATGGCAGAAGTGAGTATACAACACACATACATATGCACAGGCACACACACACACACGACACAGTGCAAATACAAATTGATACTATGTACATTAAAGATGGAATTTAAGTGTGTTTGGTTGAAGTATTGCAATGTTGCTCATACGCAGCGTATGACGTGAGCAAATACGCATTAATCGGGCGCTGTACACCGTCAATTCTGTAGAGTTTTAACCTTATTTTGCAACTCGTTTGAATAATTGCCATATTTGAAGCTCGGAAACGAAATTCTTTAGATAGGACTAGTTCAAGACTAGCGAAAATTTTGTATGAGCAATAGACCTAAGGTATGTAGATAATGACATCGCATTATAGGAGTCAGTTGATGGCATTCGAGGAAGAGAATTCAGGTCGGGCAATGAAAAATGCAGAATATACTCGCACATTGATATATATTGGTACCTTTTTTGTAAGCAAAATTTGTATTTATGTGCGATGATGAAGCACATATGTGGAGCAGGAGGCATAAAAATAGAAACGGCAGGGAGTGTCAAATATTCTAGTGGGTAAAAGCTAAAACAAGCTTTTAGTAGAAACTATCTGGCGCTTACAATATTTGCTTTTATCTGTTAGAACCATTATTAAGATTTTTGGGGAAAACTTTCGATCGTTCGGGTGTCGATATTAGACTTAAACTTGTAGTTTTCTAGAAAAATTTGCTAAACGAATCAAAACCAATCAATTAAAAATCCAACCCACCCAAATCCCAATGTAAGTGTGTGGAAGTTACATTTATTTAAGTCCAAACTCCTGTCGAGAGACCAAAAATTACGTATGTATCATTCTCTCCTACGCTCCATACTGACATACGGCTGTGAAGCTTGAACGATGAAAATGAATGACGTGAACCAAATGGTAACATTCGCAAGGACAATTTTGAGAAAAATATATGGCTCTATCAAGTTGGTAGATGGCATATATCGTATTCGATATAATCTAGAACTTGAACACCTTATAAAGGGGCAAAACATCATGAAATATAAATATAAAAGCCCAACGAATACGCTGGAAACGTAGAAATGATGCCAGAAAAAAGAGCACCAAAATGCGCCTTCAGGAGGCAACCGTATGGAAAGCGAACAAAGAGACGACCAAAGAAAAGTTGGATAGATTCGGCTATCGATAACCTCAAAGAGATGAACATACAAAACCGGTGGCGATTGACAGCGGATCGAGAAATCTGGAAAAAGATAGTTGTGGAAGCAGTGGCCACCCAAGACTGTTATGCTAAGAAAGAAGAAGAAGGAAGTTATGCCCAATAAGTATTTAGTTTGATAGTCAATGCGAGGGGACCATTTCATAGGCGTTGTGGTAGCGCGCTACCTTCAAGTGGTCTTCTGAAACCAGGCTAAGACAGTTTATTTCCATCACCTTTCGCCGCGGGACCACCGTCAAGTGTTACATCGCAGATAGGGAAGGCGGTTAGCTGCCGCTGCTGCGCCTCAGTTGTTGTTGTTGTTGTTGTAGCAGTAGTTTTGCCCTGTCAGTGTAGCGTAATCATCGGTAGTCTTTGTTTAGCTCATCTAACGGTAGGCCCAGGAAACTAGCTGTTTCGCCGGGTTGGGTCCAGAGGGAGAGGGGTGTTAGATGAGTGGGTTTAATGGGGCATGTGAAAAGGTGGTTAGTGTCACATGCTGAACATATGTTTAGCATGTCGGGGTCGATTCTGGATAAGTAGGAGTTTAACCTGCTACAATATCCAGAACGTAATTATGCCAAGGTTACGTGGGCATTCGGGGGTCGGGAGCTTAAGAAGGTGGTGAGAGTCTCTCGATGAATGTCGTTTATGACCTGTCCAATCCAGTAGCTGTCTGTTGGTTTTGTCTGAGATCTCGTCCGCGTAGTTGAGGAGATGCCTCCTGATGTGCCTTGGAGGTGGCTCAGGCTCGAGCAGGTGTCTGCATGGGTGAGGCCTGCGGTAACACCCTACCAGAAACTGCTTACTGAGCAAATTGTTATGTTCCTTAATAGGCATCTCATCATATAGATGTTGTGTAGGTGACATGAGAATACATCCTGTCGCGGTCCTTAATGCAGTGTTTTGGCAGGTCTGAAGCTTCGTCCACTGCGAATCACTGGTTCCAGGCGACCAGACAGGCGCAGCATAGTTTAGAACCGGTCGGCCTATTGCTTTAAAAGCCCACAGCAACATTTCCTTGTCTTTGCCCCAAGTGCCGCCGGTACGCCACCCTGCGGTACGCCTTGCTTCATTTTCCGCTGTTTAAATGTTTGGTCTCGAAATGTTACCGACGAATAGCGACCACTCAGGTAGTTCGTGTTCCACCTCTTCCGCCCTGGTGGGGGTGTGGACTGTAAAATGTCATCTAGTAGCGTGGCGTGGCTGACTGTGTCGAAAGCCTCTTTAGATCCAACGTTACTAGGACAGTCCTGTCGCAGGGGCGGTTTTGGTTGAGGCCGCGGTTTTCCTGGGTATTAATGACGGTGAGTGTAGAGTGGGAGTAGAAGGGCCTCAAGAGTCTTCACTACCGGGGAAAGGAGAGTTATCGGGCGATAAAATTCCGCTTGGTTGGCGGGTTTCTCAGGCTTCGGTAGTGGGACCACTCTCCCTAATTTCCACTTATCACGAATAATGAGAGTGGCCATAGACAAGTTGAAGACCTTGGTGAGATATTCTACTCCCAATGGACCCAGCTTTTTCAACATTAGCATGTTTAGTCCGTCAGCTAAATCGGTTTGAACGCCAAAGATCGTGATGCGCATTAAAGTCACCTACTACCAATCGGATTTCACCCCTGATGAGCGCTTCAATATCAGGGTGATATCCTGCCTGGCAGCAAGGGGGTATGTAAATATTATAGATTTCGAGCTCGGCATCGCCTGACCGGACAGCTATCCCTTGACATTCTAAGGTGCTGTCCCTGGACTATGAACGCTAAGCCTCCACCGTGGTCTCGCTCGCGATCCTTTCTGTGCACGTTGTAGCCGTCCCTGGTGATCAGGGGGGAGCTAGCGTGCAGTTTTGTCTCTTGGACCGCAGCTATCTTGATACCATGTCGGCTCATAAAGTCGACTATTTCGTCAATCTTACTCGTAAGTCCGATGCTGCTCAGTTGTAAGAGTTTAAAACTCCTCGGGAGTGTGATCGTAACTCGGGGGGTGAGGGACGCGTGGTGTTGTCTGCGTTGGTCCTGCTGTGGGTTTCGCAAGAGTTGTTGTGGCCTGACGTTGACGGACGGCCCCACCGCAGAGGGCAGTTGTGGGTGAAGAGCTCTGCAGGAGGGGGCAACGAAGTCGCGTGTTCACTTACGGGTGGTGCGCAGGCCACGGTACGGTACACTAGACAGGGCTAGTTTACTGGGGCGGCAGCCCTTGGCCGGAAAAACCCCTAGTCATTCCGGTAACGTAGAACTGGCTGCCATGGGAATGCTGTGCCTCAGTCTTTATAGACGCCTTATCCCTTTCATAGTCTCGGCCACTTAGCCGCATTCCACTTTTTCTTCGGGCGCAGCAAATGTTGGATAAAGTCCGGGAAAATTAGAACGGAAGAAGTTGCTTCCTCAAATTCAACATTTTAAGCGTTAAAAAGCATTTTTGGAAAGAGCGCAAATATTCTGACTAAGCTGCCAATTAGTTTCGCGTTCAATCCATTTGACACAGATTTCTATGAGCGTTTTCATAAAAATGAAAAACAAAACGCTTGATATCCGAGATACTGGTATATATGTAGGTATTTCAATTGTATACTGATATATTTCAATTGATGGAAAGTATCAGTTTTTGATATATGGAAATTAGAAGTATTTATAGATAGATAATTTCATAAAAATATCGATATTCGATATACCGATAACTACCGATATTCGATAAATTATCGAAATTAAGAATACCTATAGATATACTAAATATTGTATAAAAAAATATCGATACTTTGTTATATCGATAATTATCGGTACTCCATAATTTATCAAACTTAATACTTCATCAAAGATATCGGTATTTCGATGTACCGATATCCGATAGTTTATCAAAATTAGAGATATTGATAGATACTTTATAAAAAATATCGATATTTCGATATACTGATAATAACCAATGTACGATAATTTATCGATAGTTTGATACACCGATAATTACCGAATCTCTATAATTTATCTCAATCGAAGATATTGATAAACATACCTAATTTTTTACAAAAATATCGATATTTCGATATCCCGATAATTATCGACACTCTATAATATATCGAAATTCAAAATATCGATAGACAGACTTAATGCTTTATAAAAAATGCCGATAGTTTAATATACAGACTTAATACTTTATAAAAAATATCGATAGTTTTACATATGTATCAATAATTACCTATAATCTACAACTTACCGAAATTAAAGATATTGATAGACAAACATAAATAAAAATATACATAAAATATATATTATAAAAATAAAAATAATATTATAAAAATAGGACATAAAAAATATTGAAAGTTTGCTACAGCGATAATTACCAATACTCCATAATTTATAGAAATTAAAGACAGACTTAATACAAAATATAAAAATATCGATAGTTTGATATAAAAATAGCGATAGTTGGATATAAAAATATCAAGAGTTTGATATACCGATAATGACCGATATTCGATAATTTATCGAAATCAAAGATATTTATAAAAAATATCGATAGTTTCATATGCCGATATATTTTAAGGAATACTGATTTGTGGTATATTGAGCCTAAATTGCTTGATATACATACTATTTTTCCGAAGAAATGTCGGTTTTTTTACATATATTTCCATCAATCGAAAATATTGGATTTGGATGTATCGATATTAAGGATTATTACACATAACGCGTCTTATGAAAAAATATCAATATTTTCACACCCCGATAAATTTCTATCAGACGCACGCTGACTTCGGTGAGACATGCAATTTGCTGCAGGGTACACAAGCACACTTACATTTACATATACATATTTACCCACTTGCACACGGATATATGCACAATTTTATATGCGTATGACTACATATAAGTACATACATACATACGTACATATACATACTCATACAGAAATGCTCTGTTGTTTGTGTCTACTCTCGTATTTGCAGAATTATTTGGTTGACTGTGCATATGACAACGATGTGCGCTCTGTTCACGGTCTTGTCACTGATTTGGGAGCAATTTGTCGCTCAGTATATTGTCATCAACTTACACAATCCATTGTATCCCATTGAGTCGGTGCCATTTCCATCCATTTCCATCTGTTCGAACAGTAGAATGTCATATCAAGCGGCTTTGGCGCACGCAAAGAGGCTGTGAGTTAGATATTTCACTTGTTATTAGTATTAAGCACATACACACATATACATACACACAAATATAAGTAAATATGTATACCTACATACGAAAGGGTTAATTTTGCTCTTCACAAAGCCATTTACATACGAATATACGGCGGTTTACTATGCATTGGTAGCTATGATTAATATTCTTTACAGACACATAGCCATATGAGTACATATACATATACAAGTACTACATACACATATATTCAGGTATACATGTCAAAACTTACATTTGGTGTCAAGGTGCTGGCATCTTTGTGAATCGCTGCATGCATTAGAATTGGTGAATGAAGAGTGCTCATTTTTTTCCTTTTTTATACAGCAGCGCCAAGGATCCTTATGGACGCACTGTTGACTACTTCATGGAACATTTGAAATTTTTCATTAATTTGTATTTGAAAAGCGACCAAGACGTGGATCTTGACATCTATGCGAATTTTCAAGCCTTCTTGGATACTTACGACACATACGAAAATGAGACCTTCTACAATACGCGAAGAATCGTGCAAATGGTATGAATTTAAGCTGTAATAGTTATTAAGTAGTAAACATTTTAAATATTAATAAATTCACACATTTTGTAAAACCACACACAAAAAAAAATCCAATAAGAAGGCCATTCTATCCCCTACTCTAAGGTATGTTTTAGGGGGACCATATTTACATACAAGGACTTATATGAGCTTTTTAGTCAGGAATGTAAGAATATAAAGTAGTCTCGTTTCATCTTTTGTCGCTGTATCCGCATGGGTTTTGTGTGCCTATCATTCGTTAGTGCCCAGCTTCGAAGCCCGTTGTATGCATGAAACACTAAAAGGATAGCCCTAGCTTTCTATCATTAGAACTTCTCTAGCTGTTATTGTTTTTTTTTTCACCGAAAAAATTTAAAGTGTAACAATTGAGCAGCTGAAACTAATAATTTATTAGCAAATTTTCCAGTTATCTCTAGAAAAGTTTATGAACGTGACCAAAGTCGAATCACGACAATATCCACTTCATCAAGAAGTAAAATGGAAACTTAGAATAGTCATGAGGACATGGAGGACATGATTCTGAATTGTTAGGTCACAACGAATTAACAGTTCATCAAGCCCGTCTTTTTTATGAGGAAGAAAAACTTTGAAAAATCTTTCTCATTTACCCCGAAAGCTGAGTTGGAATAAGGACTTTGGGCAGATGACTCATAAAGGTGTAAAAGCCAACATCATAGCGATAATATTTTTGCTAAGGAAATAAATGTAGAGCTCAGTAAAAACTTCCAATAAAATAGAATAGAATAATTGGAGGTTTACACTGGGATCTACAGGTTTTTTGCGCTCTCTACTCAACATAATACCTCATCAACACTCAGTTCTTTAAGTAAACCTGAGATGGAACTGGATTAGGCTGAATGCATGTGCCAGAGATGTCTACTCATTCCTTTCGCTATGGCATAGCTTTCGAGAAGAAGACGTGTTGGAATTTCCGGAGATTGATCGCAATAACGACAGAAGTCGGTGGACCATATCTCGAGCTCCCGATAGGAAAGGTAGAGTGTGTGTTTGTGCCCTCCAATCGCTTTTAAAAAGTTTTGCTCTAATAGGAGTGGCTCTATGGCAGATAAGTACTAAATTTCGTATGTTCACTCTCAAAAAAATTTCCAATAGAAGCTTTTTTCCATTTGGAGACCACTTAAAGCTGTAGGTCCCTCTTTTTGGAGAACAAATTTTGATTGAAAAAGAAGTGAGGTCATGTATGCGAACTCATTGAAGTGAATCTACCCAAAAATAATGTTTCTACCAAAAAGCAAGGTTCTGCAGATGCTTACGAACGGCCACCTGTAGCTACAACTTTCCATAAAAATTCCCGAAACGCTTGCAGGTGCAGTATTGGAAATAAAAGTATTCACGTAACACTGAATTCAAGTCGTTTCGGGATGTAAGAAAACATTTTGCTGGCCAAACAAAAAGCACTTCAGGTTCAGAGTCGCGGATTAAAAAGTCCCAGGCTTAACAGATAAAACACGTTTTTTTCAAAATTAGCTTTATTCATCAACGTAAGTTCCATCAAGAACAACGCCTTGCAATACCCTATTCATTCGAGCGAAATTTCTTATCGGCGATCATTTCTTTTAGGTCTGCGAACAGCCAGTAGTTCCTGGAAGCCAAATCTGGCGAATCTGGTGGATGCGGGAGCACTTCCAAGCTCAATTAATGTAGGTTGGCCATATTTTTGATTGAATTGTGATACGGTGCGTTGTCTTGAAAATGAGAAAACGCGGCACCCAAGTTGAGGTCAGCAAACCATCGTTTTATTGCTGTTTCTGATGGAGCGGAGTGCCCCTAACACTTTTAAAGCGCTCAGCCGTGTTTTATAGAGCATATCATCATCATCATCGGGCAGCTTTGCAGCTCGAGGTTAGCTTTAGCTTCGTTCATGATTCAGTTTCATGCATCTCGATTATCGGTAACAGTTCTCCCGTTTCTAATACCCAGTGCCCTCAGGTCCAACTTGGTCAAACCATGTTAGTCTTAGACATCCTCGTGCTTTAGGCGCTACGGCGTTGTACGACATGATTGATTTCTGGGGGCGGTCATCTCTCTTGTACCATAATATATGTAACCCAACCATCACGGTTCAAGATGCCCTCGCCAATACATAGCTGCAGCAGTATAATACATATATTGGGCATATATTTTTTATATTTAAATGAAGCCCTTTGCACTTAATAAGTATTTCATATAACTTTCGGTATACTCGGTCATTTGTATCTATATTATTTAATTATTTTCTTATAATCTAGTAATCCAGTAACTGTTTTAATGATTTTTAATGCTCCTACTCTTATTTCTTTTCCTCACTCCAGCTCGCTCCATCTTGTTCAAATTTGATTCGTAGTTGTATGTTGGGGGGCAATGAAATCGATTGTTTTAGTGATAAAGCGTTTCAGCCAAGTCTTACTTCATATGGACCTTGTTGCACTTTCAATACAGGAGATTTGTAAGTAAAAGAAATGATTTTTGAAGAAGAATTTTAATAATTTTAAATTTATAAACCATTGTTCATAATATTAAAATATTTTGAATTGTTTAAGAGATATCTTCAACGGGGATTCGATAAATAATATTGTACCTCGAAAGTACAATAGTTACCAGTCATTTAGACATTTTATAATAATCGCACAGAAGATTGGATGATAATAACATTCGATGGGGCGTCCCTTGGAGTGTTTGAGAGAAAGATTCTGCACTTTGGCGACGGCGTGTGTTGTAGGCGTTGGAACAATGTGCTGTATAAGCTTTACGACATAAACATAGGCCAGCGAATAGGGAGCCAACAGAAAATCAAGAAGAATAAGCATGTTTTATCAACACTTTTGATCCTTATAAATCACCTGGACTAGACAGTATCTATCCTGTGGAGTTGCAGAAATCACGGAATATTGCCTCATCGTTTATTAAAATTATCATCAGAAGTTGTCTTAACATGGGCTACATTCCGCTAGGATGGAGAGAGACAAAACTCTCTTTCATACCCAAGGCAGGCAGATCCTCGCACACTAACCCCAAAGACTTCAGACCAATTAGTCTTACGTCTTTCCTTCTCAAAATTCTGGAGAGAATAGTGGACGAGTATATACGGGGCGCTATACCAATAAATAAGTTCTCCTCGGCGCAGCTTGCCTACACTAAGGGGAAATCTACAGAAACCTCCTTACTCTCGCTTGTCGGGTTGGTGGAAAAATGTTTATCAGACAAAGAGTTTGCATTGGTTGCTTTCGTAGGCATATATAGAAGGCGCCTTCAACAATATAAAGGCGAGAGCTATAGTAGAAGCTTTAGAAGACTTTGGAGTTGAACCACACGTTGTTGCCCTGATAGATGCAATACTCGTCAGAAGGAAGGTAGCGGCAAATTTAGGCAGCACTACTCTAAGCAGACAGGTCTGCAGAGGCACACCTTAAGGTGGTGTCCTCACCCCTCTCCTCTGGATTTTGGCGGTAAACTCGCTATTGCTGACCCTGGTGAGAGGGGGCTGCCACGTCACTGCATACGCAGATAACCTAGCAGTAGATCCCAGAGCCGGAGCCGTGCTTGGTCCTGGAGCCATCCGTGAAAATGCGAAAACAGTGTTTGGCGGGCTCATTTTCTGAGTTTGACCACATTTAAGCCTCTGGCAGCACCATACTGTATCTCTTAACAAGCGCGACTGTGAATGGCATGAAGTCAAGGGGCATGACAAGGATCGTTGGATCGAAGCCCATGCCTACTCTGTTGTCCAATGCCTTGGGGGCAACCACTATAAACCCCGGATGACACCAGCAGATCTTCCTCTGCTTGCGCCGAGACGATTCTCTGGGCCAGCGTCGAACAAATCCAATCCAATAGCACCCAGTCTACGCCGTGTCTGCTAGCAAAGCTGAATATACTGGCAAAAGTGGCATTATCAAACACCCCCTCTATGTCTAAAAAGATGCCCTTAGCGTAGTCTCTCTTGTCGATGGCCAGCTCTACCCTAGTAACAAGGTTTTGCAGTGCCGAATCGCATGATTTTCCACTTTGATGGAAACAGAGGGTGAGCTTTCAGCGCAGGTTAGTTTACTGTCAAGGATTAGACTTAGGTATTTCACCTTGTCAGAAAGCACCAACGGAGCGGCCCTATCGATGGGAGTTGAGCTCTGGGTATTTTATATCTCGTTGTGAAAAGGACGAGCTGCATCTTAAGAGGATTCACCGACAAGCCGTAGTCCGCTGCCCAACGAACAATTACGTTCCGATATCCCTGCATCAAATCGTACAGGGTTTCTACAAACTTTCCTCTAACAATTAATGCCACATCATCCGCGTAGGCAATCACCCTACAGCCCTTCCTTACCAGCTGCTCCAGCAAGTCATTGATAATAATGATTCAGAGAAATGATGAGAGAACACCGCCTTGCGGCGTGCCCCTACTCACTTGCCGGCGGAGAGAGATGCCGCTTCACTCTGCCACGACCGTTCTGTCGCTAAGAATTATGTAGATAAATCCCAGCCTACTCAGAGATTTAGTGATTACCCCCGGAAGGACGTTATTAAAAGTCCCTCAATGTCGAGGAAGGCGCCAACTGCATACCAGTATAACTCACCAAATTAATTAGATCAATTCATTATTTAGTTTTTTTTTTTCAAGTGTCACTATTATAGTTAGTTCGTTTTCAATATTTTCAGCTACCAAAATCGTAATCATCGTAATCGTTTTGCTAGCGCAGATTTGGGATTCACAGTCATTCTGAACACCACTCATCAAGACGATTTTATACCAATATTGCACGTTGATGGCTATATTGTTATTGTGCACCATCCAGCTGTATTTCCTGATACAATATCAGGTGAAGCACATGAACTGTTTCTAACCAATGGCGCCGAGTCTTTTATCGCATTGCGCTCGCTGTTGGTCTTTACGGAACCGAGCCTACGTGCGTACAGTCCACAAACAGTAAGTGAACATCTTTAACTTTCTTCCTTTCCCATTATTAGTAATGCTTTGTTTTTTATTTTGTATGTAGCGCAAGTGCTATTTCAATGACGATTTCCCAGAGTACGTAAATAGCGCACATTTTCATTATAGTTTGGCAAACTGCATAACGCGTTGCCGCATGCTCAGCATGTGGGCACTGTGCCGTTGCGTACCATTTTATATGCCTCTCGACTTGGTGCCAGAAGTAAGTGATTTAGTGGTTTGTACAATCTACCATGCGCATTGTCTGCTGAGCTATAGATGTGAGTTTAATATGGAAGTATTGAAATAAATGTTGTATGTGTGTATGTATGTATGTTTATCTAAATAGTTCTATGTTTTTTAAATATTGTCCTTGATTTAATCTTTGATACGATTGCTCCAATGTTTTAGAAACGCTTCCTTGAGGCAACTCCAAAACATGGGAATTGAATGTATCAAAGTGGTGTCTAGCATTAATACATCATGTTTCGATTTGACTTTAGCAAACTTAAAAAAAAAAAAAAATTAATAATTGTAAAAGTTATCGCTGCTTGTGTGGAGCCCGTTTCTGCAAAAGTCCTTTGCGGTGATCATCACAAGTCCTTGGAGATTCATCTAAAATCAATCGGACAAGAGAAATTTGTTTTATTAATAGATAATTTTATGCCTGATCGAAGCTTTTTTCTCAAAATTAACAATATAGCGGCCTCGGGAAATATTTTTGAGATCTTCGAGAAAAAAAACGACAATTAATTATAAAGGGTGGTTAAATTTTAAGGGCCGATATTGAATCTAAACCACACCTAAACGTAAAATGTTTTTCTGCATTTGATTTAATATTTTTCAATGTCAGGCTAATTCAATATGAACCATGGAAAGATACATAATCCAGTAATGCGTTAAAGTTATTCATGTTTATTATGAAAACGGGCGTTCAAATCAAAATGCATATCGCGCACTTCGTGATTTTTTCGGTCAATTTAATCGTCCAAATGTGCATATAATCGGAAAAGTTTTGCAAAGGTTTGAGCAAACCGGGTCTGTAGTAAATGTGAAAACACCAGTGCATGCTCGTACAGCTCGTACTGCAGAAAATATTGGTACTGTTCGCGATAGTGTGGTTGAAGAGCCGTCCACCTCAACTCGTCGTCGTGCCCAACAATTGCACCTCTCACGCTCGTCGTTGATGAACATTATTCACAAAGACTTGCATTTACACGCTTACAAGGTGCAATTGACTCAAGAACTAAAGACGCATTTCAAGCGTCGTCAATGGTCAGAGTGGTGGCAGGAAATGGCAACAGTGAATGATCAATTTTCGAAGAAAATCATCTTCAGTAATGAGGCACATTTTCAACTCAGTGGATTCGTCAATAAGCAGAATTGCCATATTTGGGCGAATGATAATCCAAGAGTGATTGCCGAAAAATCGATGCACCCACAAAGAGTGACTGTTTGGTGCGGTTTATGGGTCGGCGGCATCATTGTTCCGTATTTTTTCTAAAATGAAGCCGGTCAGGCAGTTACTGTGAATAGTGTTCGCTATCGTGAGATGATAAAGAACTTTTAATGGCCCGAATTGAAAGATATGGATGTGGACGATATGTGGTTTCAACAGGACGGTGCCACTTGTCACACAGCTAACGAAGCAATGGCTCTTTTGCGCGAAACATTTGATGGAGATATGCCGCCGAGGCCGCGGCTACCATTAGGCCGATATTTTGTTCCATACGTAATTGAGCCATACCAATATTATCATAATAAAGAGAAATGATAATCATTTCCTAAAAAATTGTATTTTATTCAAAATCAACACCGGCCCTTGAAACTTAACCACCCTATATAAAAAAAACCAAAATTTTTGAAGAAAAATATCCTTCCATCAGACACGAGTGTTTTATGGTTTCAAACGCAGTACAAATTTTATGGAAATTTACGAAGCGGTTTTTAAGTTACAGTGATCATCAGTTCAAAAAACATAGTTTTGAGAAAAAAGCATTCACATTTTGCGACTTGCTCTCGAAGGAACCGGAGCGCCCGAGCACCCTTTGTTAATTGTTGAATAACTCGAAAAGTATTTGTCGGATTCGCTTCAAATTTTCACACAATATTTTTAAGAGATTATACTTTAAGCAAATGCAAAAACAAATCAATTTTTTGAAAATTCTGACTACCCCTAACACTTGAAAACTAAATTGGATGATTAATTTTGCACCACCTTATATATAAAATAAATTCCGGGGGTTTTCGGTATTTTCAAACAAGTTTCGCGTATTTTCAAACACTAGCACTTTTCTGGCATAAGTCTAGTTCACTATACATTCTCGTCCACTGAATCATGTCCGACGCTAAGAACTAAAATTTTGTAATCTTAACTACTGATGGTTTATCGGTGTTAAAATAGAAAAGGTAAGGTTAAGTCAGGTTATCTGTGGGGCCAGTCGATGCCGCCTCTTTTTGACACTAGACGTCCCAATTTTCGTTCTGCATTCGCAGTGTGGCGGGGCGCACCGTCTTGTTGGAACCAGTAACCGTCTAAACCTTTTGCGGGCGGACATAATGAGCCAACATCAATCTATATCGGTTTCCATCGACCGTTTCGTTTTCTCGGTAAATGATGGTTTTGGCGCAAATGCTGGCCCAAACAGTTACTTTCCGCTCACGCAATGGCTTTTCATGGACCTCGTGTGGATTCTCAGTTCCCCAAATGCGGCAATTTTGTTTATTTACGAGAGGTTAAAATGTGCCTCGTCAGTCATTAAAATTTGCTTCAAAAATTGGGTTCAGTGTCAACCATTCGAGCCACTGTTTGGCCGTATTCCAAGCAACGTGAATGGTCTGTCGACAATATTCCTTGTGTCAATTGAACTTTATACGGAAACAAATTTAAATCTTCCTTTAAAATGTGGTTTCACTGACGCCAAAATGCTGAGCGCGATGACGATACGACACTGTTGGCTCCTGAGCAACGCTCTCCCTCACTGCTTCAACAAGCTCATTGGAACGTCTTGGTCGTTGATAAATGCCATGTTGACGATCTCCTACTGTCACGTGCTCAAAAAAATTCAACACCAAACGATGAATAGTATTGTCAGACGGTGCATGTTTGCCGCGATACTTTTTGCGACATGAGCGTTGAGTTAGAACAATAGAACGACTATTTTCGATGTATAGCGTCACTATTTCAGCGCGTTGTTTCAGTGTAAAACGATCCATGGTGGAAATTGTACTGAATTGACGTATCGAAAACTTGTATGTTGAAGATGACAAAGTTATTCAGCGTTTACATACCGACATAAAAGATGGCGTACCCTGCACATGGGATAAATCGTATGCAAATAAAAGGGAAGCTATCCAGAAGTGATGCTCCATTTTAAGGGAAAATCGACCAAAATCCGAGAATCAGTTCTCCGAAAGTGGTTCAACATATCGTGGAGACATTCGGAAAAAGTGTTCATCCAAGAACTATTAAGAGATATCTTAATAATAACGAATATTTCACTAGGACACCACGTAAAATGCCTCTGATTTCAAAAAAAAAAAAAACCGTCGCCATCGGCTTAAGTTTGGACGAGCACATTTTGGCAAGGGAATGGATTTCTGGTTTAAGGTTTTATTATACTTACTAACGAATTGAAGTTCTACATAGTGGGAAGTGATGGCCGGGTTAAATATGGCGGAGAAGAAATGGAAATGTAGATATGGAAATGCAAAATTAGATACCTACTGTCAATCACGCCGGTGGTAGCGCAATGGTTTGGGGAGCTACAGTTGCAACTGGCGTCGGAAATGGCCTTTATTTAAGGTACTATGGAGCGACATAAATATAAAAACGTGTTGGAACAACATTTTGAAGCCATCAGTAGAATGCTTTGGTCTTAGGCAAGGTTGGGTTTTCCAACAAGACAATGAGCAAACTGCATTAATTGTCAAAGAATGGCACTTATATTACGCACCCAGCCAACTAGAACACCGCCGCGGAGGCCGGATTAAAATCCGATAGAGTATATTTGGAAGCTTTTAGAGAAAAACTTCTACAAAGTATAGTAACTGATGTAAAATCGATAAAGAAGTAGATAATAAACGGGGGCATGGAATCAAACAAAGTAGGAAAAACTTACTCAACTAGTTGGTTCATCGCCTTAACGCCTTTAAGCAGTGATTGATAACGGTGGTGGACCTACTAAATATTAAAAGTGTTTAAAAAAGCTAGATATATAATGAATAAATTTGCTAAGCTAAGCTAATTGAACTCCTCGTCCTATTTTGTGTGTGCGTCTTGATGTTGTTCCACAAATGGGGGACCTACAGTTTTCAGCCGACTCCGAACGGCAGATATTTTTATGAGGAGCTTTTTCATGGCAGAAATACAATCGGAGGTTTGCCAATGCCTGTCGAGGGGCGACCACTATTAGAAAAAATCTTTGTCATTTTGGTCTTTTATGCACAGAGATTTCAACCTACCCGAATGGTAGTCACGCACCAAACCATTAAGCTACGGCGGCCACCCGTAGTTGAAATAATTTGATTTTTTTTAATTATAAACAAATATGAATTCCAAAAAAAAAAAAAAAAAAACAGAAAAATACATTATTCTCATTATTAAGTCCTTTACTGTATATCTCTTGATGTAGAGTCAGAGCCTAGATGGTGTGACATCACTAAAAACATATCGAGTTTATCGGTATACTAGTCTTGGTCTACTCCAAGACAAAAGTCATAGAAACTAAGCCCATGAACATTTTCATGATTAAATTTATTTTTTTTTCTTTAATTGAAAGCTTGAAGTACCTGTAAAAAATAAAATTTTCGGCTCACGAACGTTACACCGGGTGTTCCAAATACCTGTAGGAAAGAAAAAAATCATTTTGAAGATTTGTGTTCTTTCCTCGAAATTCGATTAGGATAAGAAGCTATGGTTGTTGATATTTTAAAACGATGTAAACTAAATCTACCTCGAAGTTCGATTCATCAGAACACAGACCACAGAACATTCGACTAATCTATCTCCGTAAAATGTTGGTATTGGAGATCCGATTCCAAACCCTTTTTCTGATTATTTTCTGAAAGCCACGGCGTATTTCGCCCACATCCTTTCAAAACCGCTTCCAGAAGCCTTTTTCTAGCTGTTTTTTTGTATATTTAATATTTAATTTTTTAATCCATTGTTAAAAATAAAATTTTTTTTTGGCCATATGAGGTTCGTTCAAAAAGTTGTCAGCGTTCAAAAAATGGTCTTCCAAAACAAGGTATGCCGCTAGCGACACGTATTCCGGGACTCACAGGTGTTTGAAATTAAAAAAGGCAAAAAGGTTCTTGTTCAGTGTGAATGTCTCGCGTTATCGCGTGAACTACGATCTTTAAAAAAATAAAATTTGACAAAATGGCGGACGTCTCAAGATGAAAACTCGTTTTTTGACACTTTTTTTACTTTAAAGGTCCGAAAAAAAATAAAATTTGTTATTCCTAATATTCCTAGTTCAAACGATAGCGACATCAATTCCACGTCATTTAAATTTTTTTCATCACAATCGGTTCTGTAGAACCGGCTATATATCTGTGTCCATTGTCCATGTGAAGACCATTTTTTGAAGGCTGACGACTTTTTGAATGAACCTCGTATGGACAAAAAAACATTTTTATTTTTTAATAATAGATTAAAAAATAAAATTATGAAAACAAGAATAAAAAATCTTTTTTGCTTCCGTTTTACACGCTTTTAAAGAAACACACAAAAAACACCATTTCAAGTGAGGCGACAGCCTTAATTGCACATTGGACTGAGCACCGCGAACATCCACCAAATTGGCAATCTCAACCTGAGACTTCCCTTCTTCACTTCAAACTCGGATTCTCACTCTTTACTCGTAACAAAATTCAGTTTTTTAGGCATTTCGGTAATAAAAATTCTTTAGACTTGACGCACCGAGAGTGCCATGACTGTAAAGAGACTTTGGAATGTACTCCGATTTTGAGTTCAGTGTACCGCGATTGCCTAAGTAACTGACATGGTTCAAGTCCGCTTTAATCTATAAAGGAATCTTAAAACTAGAAGTATTGCTCTCCGAAATAGCAGCTATAACTTATTGTAAAATTCTTAAATTATTAGGCTAAAACAACAACTAATTATTTTAAATAAATATATAAAATAAAAAAAAAAGAGGTTGTCTGTAAAGTCGGTTTACTGGCGATAGCTTAACGTGATAACGTCATAAGAAAATACTGATTGAATGGTTGCATTTTCAAAAGAAAATTTTAATTTTATTTGTTTGATAGATATTTTGTATGGATATAAAGAATTAGTTAACATTAACATAACATAATATACTTTAACATAACATAACATAACATAACATAACATAACACAACACAACACAACATAACATAACATAACATAACATAACATAACATAACATAACATAACATAACATAACATAACATAACATAACATAACATAACATAACATAACATAACATAACATAACATAACATAACATAACATAACATAACATAACATAACATAACATAACATAACATAACATAACATAACATAACATAACATAACATAACATAACATAACATAACATAACATAACATAACATAACATAACATAACATAACATAACATAACATAACATAACATAACATAACATAACATAACATAACATAACATAACATAACATAACATAACATAACATAACATAACATAACATAACATAACATAACATAACATAACATAACATAACATAACATAACATAACATAACATAACATAACATAACATAACATAACATAACATAACATAACATAACATAACATAACATAACATAACATAACATAACATAACATAACATAACATAACATAACATAACATAATATAACATAACATAACATAACATAACATAACATAACATAACATAACATAACATAACATAACATAACATAACATAACATAACATAACATACCATAACATAACATAACATAACATTACATTACATTACATAACATAACAAATTACCCCGTATTAAAGCACTTATCAACAGCTTTCATTTGATACCCATATTGTACATACACAACCAAAGGTTACCCGGGTCCACGTTTTGACCTATATCTCGAGACCCCAGTCACGGAGCGGCATGAAAAATACTCTGTACTAAAGCATTCACCAACAGCTTTCATTTGATACCCATATTGTACATACACGTCCGAAGGTTACCCGGGTCCACGTTTTGACCTATATCTCGACACCCTATCTACCAATAGGTATTCAAACTATACGGAAATCATCTTCAATACCTACCTAACAATGTGTGTAAGTTTGGTTTAATTCGGTTCAAAGACACGGCGGGTCCACGTTTTGGCATATATTTCGAGACCCTAGTCATCAATAGGTATGAAAATTACCCCGTATTAAAGCACTTATCAACAGCTTTCATTTGATACCCATATTGTACATACACAACCAAAGGTTACCCGGGTCCACGTTTTGACCTATATCTCGAAACCCCAGTCACGGAGCGGCATGAAAAATACTCTGTACTAAAGCATTCACCAACAGCTTCAATTTGATATCCATATTGTACAAACACATTCTAGGGTCCACGTTTTGGTCTCTATCTCGAGACCCTAGTCACGGAGCAGCATGAAGCATACTCTGGACTAAAGCATTCACCAACAGCTTCCATTTGATACCCATATTGTACATACACATCCGAAGGTTACCCGGGTCCACGTTTTGACCTATATCTCGAGCCCTATTTCCAAAATAAAATATAATCCATGTTACTCGTGGATGATGTAGCTTTCGAATGGTGAAAGAATTTTTAAAATCGGTCCAGTAGTTTTGAGCCTATTCATTACAAACAAACAAAGTTTTCCTCTTTATAATATTAGTATAGACAACATATCTTATAAGGTATCTGGTAAATATTACCATACATTTTTTCCTTCATATATAATAAAAAAATTAATAATTATAACATTAAAACAACAGGTATTATTAACAAACTTGGTTTTATTTTAAATTCTTCAAGTGAATCAAATTAATAATAATCAATAAGAAGGCATATGCAAATACAAATACGTGAATTTATATATGTACATTTGCGCATATACATACATACATATATACGCTCACTTAAGTAGGAGAGAGCAAGATATCGAACGTTGCCGTTCGTTTGCTTTGTCGTTCGTTCCGCCCTTTCGCTTGCAGTTCATTCAATGCAATGAGCAAGGACGGCAATGAGCAAGGTAACACTAATATGAGCAAGGTAACACTAATGAGCAAGGTAACACTAATATGAGCAAGGTAACGGCAATGAGCAAGGTAACTACATATGAACAGTAATGAGCAAGGTAACTACATATGAACAGTAATGAGCAAGGTAACTACATATGAACAGTAATGAGCAAGGTAACTACATATGAACAGTAATGAGCAAGGTAACGACACATTTTTTTGTGCGTGCAGCCTGTTAAATCGAATATGACGTTATCACGTCAATAATAAATATATAAAATAATTTTTTCAAAATTATTTGACAGTTAAATGGAACAACGTTCTTACCCAACGCGAACCTATACCTGGCTTAGCTCGTGCTTCGCAGGAGGCCCTTTTCTGTCCCGATTGCTTGCCAGCCTGTGATGATATTCAAAACGAAGTGTCACTGATGGCCTTACCGATCGATCGCTTCATAGCCAGCAGCACGGCAGGGTGAGTACCAAAAGCAATTGAACAAACCTTCATAGAACTATTTGAAATTTGCTCTAGGTACACTTAGCTCATAAAGTCTGCTTACAAATATTTTTAAGTTGATTGCAAAAGAAAAGGTGAATTTTAGTTGAAGGCATATTTTATTTATTTATTTCTTCATTGCATTTTTAAGTTGCAAAAGTAAAAGAAAATAACGAGATTCCTAACTTAATTTTTTCATAATGGTAAGTACAGCAAAAAGCCTGCGTTCAGTTTAAAACATATGGAAAATGCTTTATAAATAATATACAAAAACAGAAATTTATATTTTGTTGGATACCCACGATGATTTAGGGCTTCATTCAACCCATTTTCTCTGTTTCCTCAGTTGTAATCTTCGTCTATTCTGCGTGCATAGAACTTCCCAAAGCCATTTTACTTGCCACTCTTTTTTCCAATAGATTCTACAGATGCTCAATAGGGTTCAGATCGGGCGGCGTCTTTGATGGTGTTTAGAGCCATTTTGGAGCGTTGTACAAGAACCAAAGCTTAACGATCTCCGTTAAGTGTTTTGCCCTTTGGGTCGTTAACTTGATGAGGCAAAACGTTCTTGATAAGCCAAGATTTTCGGGACTTTGTTTCAAATTCCTTTATTTTTCCAAATATCCGCATTTAACCATTTTCACTTCAATAAATTCTAACTGACCCACATCACACTCCGCAATACCATAAACCCTATCACCGCCTTGACTGTACCAACAAGATTTTGTTTCTCAAGAGTAGTGCCTGATTTGCGCCAAACAATTTGACGAACTCTTATCCCTAAAATACAAAATTTACTCTCGTCTGAAAAAGTGGCTTGTTTCCAAAACTCTGGAGGCTTTCACATATAAGTATTTGCTTCGATATGCTTTCTCCTGTTCGCTAGGGAAATAAACTGCTTTCTTCTAGCGACTATACCACAGCAGTTTCCGCATAAATACTTTTCTTTCGTGGATTAACTTTAGCGATATTGATTATGCTGCGCACTTCTCGGACCGATAGGGTTCTTGGGCTCCCAGACCTGGACTTAGATTTTAAAAAATCGGTTCGCTTTAAATTTTTTACTACGTGTTGAACGGAGGAATATATCCTCCCAAGAGCTTTACCAATTGACTTAGTGGGAAGCTCTTCGGAAGAGCTATAATATCACTAAGCTTGAAATAATGCAAAGGAATGCATGCCTTGACACCAGCGGAACATGTAAAACTTGCCCCAGTGCTGACCTGAATGGCATTTTGCACTTACTTCCCATCGACTTTCACGTTATTGCCATCGCTGTGTGAAGTCAGGTTAATGGAAGTTGGCGTCTGAAGGCCATCTCTCAAAGGAGATGGTAGCATTTTTGGGCAGTTAAAACTGTATTTCTCTGAACTTCGAACAGATCTCTCTATCCGCAAACTAGAGTTTGACGGTTGAGCTAGAGCAATCTTTCCAAGTAGGCAGGATTGGAACGAGGGAAAAATTTATACCAAAGCTGGCACCTCTGTCTTCACTGAAGGTTCCAAGATGGAATCGGGAGTCGAAGCAGGGGTTTTCTCTAAATCAGCCAAATTATCTATCTCCTTTTAACTGCCGAACACTGCTAGTGTTTTTCAAGCAGAAGTCTTTGCGATCTTGCAGGCATGCAAAGTCCTTAAGGAACACGGGAGCGAGAGAGATATTAACATTTTCTCCGATAGTCAAGCCGTGATCAAGACTCTGACGACGACATGGTGCAGATCTAAATTAGTCAACTCCTGTAAGGAGGATATCAAATTTTTTGGGTGTGCAGATAACTTTTATGTGATCTGGGTTCCAGGTCATAGAAGCATAGAGGTAAATTAAAATGCTGATGAGCTTACAGGGAAGGGGACTGAATTAGTCTCAGAGACCTTCTACCCAGTAATCGGCATCCCCCTGACTGTTGTTAAAGGTAAATTGCACAACTTATTTCTCATGAGGAGCTCCCTTTCTTCATGTGGAGCTCCAGTTCTTCATATGCTATTTTGAGAACCCTGTGACCCCAGTACAATAGGTGGAGTACTCAAAAAGTCTGGGGATTCCACGTCATTCAGTTTCAAAATCCGTAGCTGTTTTTACCGGTTATTGGACGATCGGCTTATACGCGGAAAAGCTACGTTACAGAAGTTGTGAAGACATTTCAGAGAATGAGACTGACGGCCTGGGGCAGTGCGCCCATATGAATCCCATTAACCTTCTCCATTACGTAAACAGCTTTGCCTGCGTGTTGGATGTCTCATAATGGTATCAAAACGACGCTACTTAGGGAGTGCCAGAGTAGTACTTCAACCTACAGGATAGGTCGTGCTGCCCCACGAAGTCGCAGTGGACATTTAAATGATGCCCCGAAGACCTCTTTTACCATTCGAAATGGTATCATGTTTGCTTGTATTTACTGTATTTCATTTCAACATCGATCCGATCTTACTGGAAAACCCTTCATTAAACTGCATTACCTTCTGTTAAATCAGCTCTCAAGTAAACTCATGCTTTCGACAGTTCTGCTCAGTATGCACTAATAAAAATACCATACAATGTTTATAGATTTTGGACATTTATTTCCGAAATCAGTGTTCAGTAAACAATTTTCACAGAGCATTTAGCCGGCATACCCACGATCGTTTACTTACGGAGGCATCATTTGTCCATCATCATTATCATCCTCATCAGCATCATAGCGTCACAGCTCGGGTTAAACTATTGCTTGAGTTACAATTCGCCTCCACGTCATTCGGTCTTTTGGTTTTCTTCAAACATCAAATATGCCCACAGTTTGTATGTGGATGTACATATTTCAAAGATCTTTTTTACAGTTCTGCTAATCCACTTTAATATTTCTGCAAGCATTTGCACATCTGATAAGTGTGTTAAGATCGTCATTGTACCGAATGAGGTAGATATTATCTTCAATTCGTACAGGGCCACATAACTTTCTGAGAATCTTTCTTTCGAAACAAATTAATTGATCGACTTCAGACTTCGCCACGGTATATGAGTGTGGCTCTTATAATGGTTTTACATATTCGAAGCTTCAGGTGTCTGGAAAGTGGTCTCGACTTCATCAGCTTTGTATGCACTGGTTTGTGCCGATAAACCAGTTAGTTGGCGACTTTAAAACTAAGACCAACTTTGTTGGGAAAAGTGAAAGATATTAAATTGGATCGACCAGATCATATTCAGTCGATAAAACCTAATGCTCGAAAGCTTTTTTAAACACGAAATTATCTGAAATTTGCGAGCTAATAAAGCCAAAATGTTGGTATACTCTTGATTTCTCAATCATTTATTTGACAAAAGAAAAATCTATACTTGCAAAAAAAAACCAAATAGGTTATTCCAAGGCGAATCTACTAAAGGTGGTATCAGTAGACCAGCTGATTTGTTCTTTTTTTCGTTTACCTGAAAATTCGCTTACCTAACATATGACATCGTTAAAAAAAAGAAACAGGTAAGGGAGCCGGGTAAGTAATGGTCTTTGTCTACTGAAATCGTGCTGTATTATTTACTCGTACTAGAGGCTAGTGACATACAATTTTCTATATATATTCAAGGACACCCCAATATATCTCCAAATATTAAATTTCTTGATTTATTTTCCGCCCTATTTGAAATTTTTATTGCAGTGAAATGCAAAAGATTGGCTTGCGTGCCCAGAATATGTCGGTGTTACGCGTGTATTTCGCTCAGACTCACGCAAAGTATTACAAGCGCATGATTGGCAACAGCTGGTACGAG
Source organism: Anastrepha fraterculus (assembly GCA_037575425.1). Taxonomy (NCBI): domain Eukaryota; kingdom Metazoa; phylum Arthropoda; class Insecta; order Diptera; family Tephritidae; genus Anastrepha; species Anastrepha fraterculus. The sequence goes on along the minus strand of JAYXIM010020047.1, from coordinate 15,413 downwards.
GCGGTGTGTAAGTATTCAAACTTAACTTTGTATTAACTTAAGAAATGTTTGCATTGGTTAATTGAATTAGAGCAGGGCTTTGAAAAATAAAGCAAAAGCGAGATTTCTACAAAAGACAATGCAACAAATTTATAAAAAAAATTGTTTTTAATAGCATTGGTCACTCCCGACTTTCGACCAGTCTTAGTTGAGCATCCTCTGGGACGCGGTAAGGCAACAACGACTTAAGGACTGCTCAGGAAGGTCAGTGATAAGATCCTTATGCTTTAGCATTTGTGCGCTTGACATTTTAATGTAAAATAATGAAGATCAATACTTAGCTTAGTATGAAATCCACACCTCCTTATTAATGGCTCTCTGCAATTTTTAGCTGTTTGATCCCAATACGGGGAGCCATTTTGGCTTTTCAACAGCCGAATGGAAGTAATGGAAAAATCGAAAACGGCTCCGTTGGCTACACAGCAAATCGAGTTCCAGAAATGTTTTGAGAGCAGGATCAAATGCTGGCAAAAGTGCTTTGCCGGAGTACTTCGAAGGCGATAATATCACTTTGAGGAATAAACTTGCATTTTGAATTTTGTGAATATATTCTGGGAACTTTTCAATCAAGGTAGCATTAAAGCGCCATTTTGATACCATTAGGATCCTCCAACTGGCAAATAGCCGACCAGAGCTGCTGTTGTAATGGAGAAGATTGATGGAATTTAGGTTGGCGCATTGCCCCAGGCTGGCGAAGAAATAAGCACTTAGTGACCTTAATCGTCTAGCTACCCAACCCGAACATTTATAGAGAAAGTGCTCAACAGTCTCTTTCTCTGAAAGGTCCCAATAGCTTCTGCAATAGAGATTTAATGGTAAGCCCAGCTTTTCTGTGTGCCCGCCGATCGTCCAATGACCGGTAAACACAACTACGAGCTTGGAAATTGAATGTCGTGAAGCCCCTAGTACTTTCTTAGTCCTGCGTCTATTGAAATAGGCCTAAAAGGTTCTCGAAATAGCACGTGAAGAAAGAGGAGCTCCATATTTTCTGCGCTTTCCTGAGAAGTAAGTTGCGCAATTCCCTTTTACCAACAGTCAGGAGGATGCCGATGACCGCGTAGGAGCTCGCTGAGACCAATTCAGCCCCCTTCCTGGCAAGCTCATCAGCAATTTAATTTCCCTCTAGAATGGTGGTATAATGTTGGATCAACAATTTAATATTAAAATTTTGTTTGCATTACTTTGCTTTTAATTAGAAAAGGCAAAACCTAATAATTCTTCACCCTTTTGCTGCTAATTCCAATTAACGTTTCGATTCTTATTTCCAGGCACCATTGGTAATGTAACTTCCATATTTCTGGGTTTCTCAGTTGTTGCTATTTTTGAGATCGCATTCTTCTTCGTAAAATATATGGCACTGGCTATTAAAGCAGGCATCAAGCAAAACCAACGTAAAGCGAAAAAGGACACAAAGCAAGGGAATAAAGAGGATATGCAACTCTATATATGTCCTTAGAAGACGATGACATAATAAAAAACTTCACCAATATCAATGATTCTAAATCTCTAATGTATACATCCACACATTTCGGAAATCAATGCACGTTGCACAGCTTAAAGGAGTAATTTCCTTAGTTTAAGAAAACAGATCCAAGTCGCTGCAAGAGTAACCTCAAAAAAAGAAAACCAAAAAAAAAAAATATATTCAGCAAATCGGCGAAGGTAAGTACAGAGTACTCTCTCTTAAGCGAAGTACTCTCTCCTAAGGTACTGAAAAATTTGTCCGCAAATGGGAGATGTTCGCTTAAGAGAAAAGTAAAATGTACTGTTAATATTTAATATGCTATGGGAGGGTTGTGCGCCCAAAAGAAAAAAAAATGCTTAAGGATTTGTGGTATGTACTAAAAAAGTGTCCTCTTATGGGAGGTGTCCGCTTAAGAGAGGTGTCGATTAGGAGAGCGTATACTGTATATACTTTTTTCGATTAAGTATTGTAGTGCTATTAGGTATTTTGATATACGAGTACAGTCTGGGTCCGAAAAACGGAGACGCGATTGTTCATGAAGCATAAAAGATATACAAGGTTGCCAATATTCGACGGACCCATCTGGCAATCCTGTATCTTTTGACAGATATGTCAGATCGGTCAGATCGCTTAATGACATACCACATTGGAAGCGTCAGTCCAAGCAGATTTTTACCATGGAACAGTATACGCCACACGAGCGCTCCCAAATTGTTGAAATTTACATAAAACAAAAGAAGTAAATTGTGAAAACTCAACGTGCGTTTAAAAAATTAAATAATGTGAAAAGTGCGCCTTCTAAGAACACCATTAAACGTTTGATCGAAAGGTTTTCGACTGGTGATGCTCTTTCTAATCCAAAGAGGCCAAATCTAAACCGACCAAGGCGATCGGATGAGAATATTGCTCTTGTACGGACCAGTCGCCAAGGACATCCCAAAATCGCCGTTCTCAGCAGTTGGGCATTGCTCGGACCACTTTACAACAAATTATCCGCATTGATTTGCATTTATTCCCGTGTAAGTTTCAATTGACGCAAAGATTGTTGCCTGCGGACAAACCTCGTCGATTGGAATGGGCCCAAAGAGTCATCGAAATCCGTTGGGTCCGTCGAATATGGGCAACCCTGTATGTCTACCGCACGCGAGCGCTGTTCTTTCAAAATCATAAAGCTATTAAAGTAGTTTTTACACCATCCCATGAGATGTCGGCATCTGCTAATTCGCGCCGCATCGACCTTCTCCAAGTGTTTTTTGGTCGTCCGCGACCGCAAAGAGTGCTCATATACCGGCATAATGCATATCTAAGCCCCCAATCCCGAGATACCGGGATTAGACCCGATATCCCGGGAAAGTAATAACAACAACCCGAAAATATTGATATCGTAAAAATTGCCATTTCCTCTTTTTGATTTCTGATGCAACGTCTATCCAGAAAGTTCACAAAATCTTACGAGCGCAGCGATTTATGAACATTTGCAGGCGCTTCGTGATCTTCGCAGTTTCTTTCCAGGATTTAACGTTCGAGTTGAAGATGGGCAGCTTTGTGTGAAGGCTGATATCAGTGCTGACTTTTGCGTTAAGGTCTCCCATTACAAAGATGATATCGCCTCGAGGAAGAGTGTCGTTAACCGAATTCAGCTGGCTGTAGAAGTCGTCTTTTTGTTCATTGTCGCACCATCCACTAAATCGTAGCACTGAATAATGCTAATGTTCCTCACACTGGTTTTTAAACGCGCTCACATCAACCTGTCCGACACAGGGTTCCATGACATTAAGCTGCGTTTTGCATCCGACTCATGCTTACTGTCTTGAGGTTTACCAGAATACAAAAATACGGTGTGTACGTTTGGGGAGGGAAAATCACTTGCTCCAGTCAACCTAACTTCACTTAGACAGATAATGGGAATATCATAGCGTAACATTTCGCGTTCAACCTGTTGAAATCTCAAGTTCATGTTGTTCATGTTGGTAGCTGTGTCAGCGTCTCTTAAGGTTTTTATATTCAAGAATCCTATCTTAGTCTTATTACGATAGCCGAAGCTCGTCAACGGTGGGCTTGATTTTGTTATCCGAGGCAGTGAAGTTGACGATTCGCTAACGTGAAATTTCAGACAAGTCGGTGCTAGCTCGCCTGCCCTAGCTAAGTGATAGAAATACTACCTAAACCTCTAAGCAGGTGATAGCTTGTTTATGGTGCGCGGTTGGTATTTTATTCCCGACCTACCCTGTATATCAACCGAGTTTTCCCCTATCCGCCACTAGGGGATGCGTCTGATGGGAGACAAGTAACTTCCACACGGCGGTTCAATAGCTGCTTGGGTATTTGCTAGGAAATTATGCGACACAAATCTGAATAGATTCTATAGAAATTTGAATTGCTGCCATAAATAGCTTACAGTATCTAACAAAAGGCACGACATTCTTCTTGCTTTCAATTCAAATTGTCAATTAGCGCGAGGAATTATTGCCAATTAACTGTTTGAGTATGAAACAAATCGCATGCTCGTACATTGAACATTATAATCCTCCAACGCAGTGGTGGTATGATGGTGGCACGATTGCGACGCACGCATTTCACGTCCCACCTTCAGTGGCTAAAAACGACTACCAATTGAGTCGATTTGTGAAGTTGATTGCTACGCTAAGCGCACCACCAATAAGCCATAATGCTGCGTAATTAGTTCAATACTCATACAAGCACAAACACACGTATACACACACACACATATGTATCTACATACAATCAGCACATATTGACAACGAGCGACACCGAAACAATTAACCGAAGTTAATGCGCCAACGAGAACGACCCTAATTTACAGGTACAACACATCCCAAACTCTGCATATGTCGTTAGCCGTCCAAGCCCCCCCAGCCAATGCAGCAACCAGTCAGCTTAACGCAAAAGCGTTTGGCATTTAAAAGCAGCTGCAACTGTCAGTGATATCGCAGTTGGATCAAGTAATTGTTGCCGTTATTGGATACGGGGATTGAGTTCCTTTATTGGCAGCAGCGCAACCACACTCTCAAAGGTACATAGGTAAAGCGACTCATCAATGGCACCATCACCAGCACCATTGCCACTGTATGCGCCACATGCCACGCGACAAGCGCAAGTCACAATAAATCCACCATTTGTGTTGGGACGCGCGCCTTGGTGGCGGACGACAGTACCTACAACGCGACGTCAGCGAAAGCGAAAAATCTCATTTGCCGCGGCATTGAAGGATTTCCTGCAAAATGTGTCATTCCATTGTTATGACAAATTAGTTGAGCCGCATCGGCGTTTTCACGAACGGTGAGTGTGTGTGTGTGTGTGTGTACATGTATAGAATACAAAAACAAAACACTTTTACTATTGCCTGCCATGGCTGCTGGAGCGCGTATGTAATCAAAAGTTTTTTACTTGCAGTTTCTTTTGGATTGTTTTCCACATCACTACGTTGAGCGTCCTTGTTGTTTTCCTTCGCAGCACCTACTTTTTCGACGGAAACTTCCTAAGCACCACCATTTACGATCCATTGTTCCCAATACGCAAAGTGCCATTTCCTACTTTTTCAATTTGCTCACTAAATCGCATTTCCAATGCCTCGGCCACGAGATATGCCCAGAAGTTGTAAGTTGATATTCAAATATATTTTTCAAATAGGCGACTTGCATAAATTTAAATATAAATTTTCTACGATGTTCTTTTCTTAACCAATTTTCTCTTTTAGACAAATGGTTGATCCACAAAAACGCGGGGTTAATTATTTTTACAATCACATACGCAAATTGAGTTATGCGTACACTAAACAGGTCGATAATGATGGAAACTATGAAGATATCTTGGAATTTCAGAACTTTTTGGATATCTACGATACCTTGGACACGGATGCGTCTTACAATACCAGAGGTCGCATGGCAGAGGTATGGGAAAAATATTAAGAGTTATGGAATGCTAAATATATTATTATTAAAACAGAGGTCGAAATGATTGATTTAGCAGGATTAATTCATATTTTTAATATCGCAAAGTTACTGGAAAAAAATTCTAAAACCAAAAAAAAAAAAACAATTTTTTATTTATTCATTTTAATTTTTAGAAAGTCTTGCCATAAATTCTGTCACAAGTTTTGCAATACAAACGGCGAGAACAAATTCGCAGAAAAAAGTTTCGCAATTTTTGCTTTTATTCGTATTCCTTAAAATAAAAAATAAATAATTGGCGCGTACACTTCTGTTAGGTGTTTGGCCGAGTTCCTCCTCCTATTTGTGGTGTGTGTCTTGATGTTGTTCCACAAATGGAGGGACCTACAGTTTCAAGCCGACTCCGAACGGCAGATATTTTTATGAGGAGCTTTTTCATGGCAGAAATACACTCGGAGGTTTGCCGTTGCCTGCCGAGGGGCGACCGCTATTAGAAAAATGTTTTTATTAATTTTGCTTTCACCGTGAATTCCGAATGGTAATCACGCACCAACCCATTCGGCTACGGCGGCCGCTTTCATATTCCTTCTCTACTCATAAAATGTACTCAGTTTCGTGGCAAATTTCGCTGGTTAATAATGAAGTTGGGAGCTAAGAATAATCGCATTGCAGTGATTGTCTTACAAAAGTGTGTTAAAAGATAAAGTGAATTACGAATTGTTGAAAAAACTAAATATTTCGAGAATTTTTGTGTACCGCTCAATAAATCGCGTTTCCCAAACGTCTGAAGTCACAGACATAAAGGAAGTGGTCGTCCCCGCGTTGTTCGAACTAGTGCAGCCTAAAAGCCATGCGAGAAAGAATTCTCAGAAATCCTCTTAGAAAGCAAAAAAGCATGTCCAGGGAAATCGCAGCGACCAGATCCATGTCACGACAAATTAGAGATGATCTCCACGTGAAAACCTTCCCTTGCTCAACTGGTAATCTTTTGACAAAATTACACTCGACAGATGCAAGCAGCTTCTCCGGTGGCACGCGGTCAACGGCCATGAAAATATTGGGTAGTCGAAAAAGTCTTTTCGTATTTTGTCAATAGATGTCGTTGGAGTCATCTATCTCCAGTGCTACCAATCACATTATGTCATATCGTATGGTGTTAGAAAGGTGACATTTTAAGCTTCATTTAACCAAAAAAAAAATTTAATTCGGAGAAGTTGAAAAAAAGTTATAGCTGTTCAAAAATGAGTGAAAATAATGAAGAAATTCGCTATATTTTGAAATTTTTGTATAAAAAGAGGAGGAATGCCACACAAGCCACCAATGAGATTTGTGAAGGTTACGGAGACGATGCTGTATCAGTTCGTGTTGCACAACAATGGTTCGCTCGCTTCCGTTCTGGAAATTTCGATGTGAAAGATGCGCATCGCTCCGGTCGACCTATCGTTGAAAAAGCCGATGAAATTATGGAAAAGATTGACCAGGAGCGTCACATAAGCTGCCATGACATCGCCAAGGCACTAAAAATTCATCATCAAATGGTTTTGAACCATTTAAAAAAGGCGGGTTACAAAAAGAAGTTCGATGTTTGGGTACTATAAGAACTGTCTGTGAAAAAGTGGATCAAATACGACAATACTGTGCAAAAAAGATCATGGTGCAAGGGTGGTGAAGCTCAACAAATGGTCGCAAAGCCAGTATTAACGCCTCAAAAGGTTATGCTGTGTGTTTGGTGGGATTGGAAAATAAATCACATCCACTATGAGCTGCTCCAGTCTGCTCGAACGATTGATTCTACACTTTACTGTCAACAAATGATGAGATTGAAGCAAGCAATCGAAAAAAGAACGGCCAGAACTGATCAGCAGAAATGGCGTCGTAGTCCATCAGGACAACGCTAGGACACGCACATCTTTGATGACTCGGCAAAAACTGGGAGACCTTGGCTGGGAAGTTTTGATGCATCCACCATATAGCCTTGACCTTGCACCATCGGCCTACCATTTGTTTCGGTCAATGCAGAACTCTCTTAATGAAGTAAAGTTGGCTTCAAGAGAAGCCTGTGAAAATTACTTGTCGCAGTTTTTCGCCGAGCAACCACAAAAGTTTTACACTGATGGAATATTGTCTCTAGAAGAAAAATGGGAAAAGGTGGTCGACCAAAATGGTACATATTTGGTTTAATAAAGTTCATTATAAATATAAGAAAATGAGTTGAAGTTTGATTAGAAATACGAAAAGACTTTTTCGACTACCAATATTCTTTTCACAGATGAGAAAATTTTCATTCTTAAACAAGTTTTTAATAAACAAAACGACAAAATCTATGCTAAAACTTCAAAAGACGCAAAAAATGTTGTTTCAAGGTTTTAGTGTGGCCACCATCCAACCAAAAAGAGGTGAAAACCGGAGCGAAATTGTACCAGGAGGATGTCTTAGAAGGTGTGGTGAAACAATTGAACAGTACTCCCTTCAATGGGGACCTTTGGATCTTCCTGCAAGATTCCAAGCCAATACATAAGGAAGAAATCATCCCTCGATGGCTAAAAAACATTGTTCCTGGGTTCATAACCCCAGAAGATTTTATATCTAGAAGTTCAGATCTGAATCCAATGGTCTTCAGTTTGTGGTCTGAGTTGAAGCACATCGCCTGTCGAAGGCCTCACAGGAATTGGAAAGTCTCAAACAATCTTTGGTACGAGCAGCGAGACAATATCCATGGAAGACCGTTCATGCTGCAATAGCTTTGACGGCTTGTGTAGAATTTACATGACTAAATGAAACTGACTTCATTCGCAAAAGTATTTTAATTTCGTATCTATAACGGACTTATAATAGAATTTATGGCAGGACTAAATGTATTTGCTATAATAATTTACAAAAGCCATAATGCCAGGCCGTTACTTAGGCACTTATTAGTGAATTGCCAGATATTAAAAAATTTTCTTATGTAACAATATTTACGAGTATTTTGTGAGTGCTCTTGGAAGGTTTTTAGCTTCAAGTTTGGCTTCATTATTAAAGAATTTTACTTAAAAACTATCGTCAATCTGGTTTAACAAAATCATGTATGTAAATACGTAAAAAGATTGAATTGCTGATTTTTTTTCCTTGTTCACTCCTTTCGGGAGCATAGGGCCCCGACAAGACTTGTCTTGCGTTGGTTTTGTTACCAGTCCTAAATAGTGGGAATGCCCACCTGTCGTTGCTTAGGAGAACGCCTGCTTAATGTTTGGAGCGCCATCTGTGTTTCATATTTTTCTGCCCGAAGGAACGCACAGCTGGTCGAGGAGTTCGCTAAATTTCGTGTGTCTGCGCTATTACCGCAGTTACCCGCTTCCTCTTGCCGACGCCACTAATGCAATGTGTAACTGTGCGTTTTTTGTTGTTGTTGTTTTAGCAGCCACAATGCAAATAATGCGCTGACTATTGTGCGGGAGTACGGATGGAAAGAATAAGTTTTTGGGTTTGAGGAATGAGATTTTTTTGTTTTGTTTTGTTTTAGAAACAGGGAAAATAGGTAAATTTGGAAAAGTGCGAGGGTCGTACTTTACGTGGGATTCGAACCCACAACCTCTGCGATGGCAGGCTAGTGCACTTACGCTAGACTACCCAAGGCTGAATATTTATTACCACACTGAATAGTTTAATTCTATTTTTTATTTTATTTTTTTAAATGCGATATAAAATCGCTAAAAATAATATGCGGTATTTCGACCTTTTGTTGACCACCCTAATTTATCCATATATGTATGAGTATGAAGTATTTGCTTCCGGCATCAAAAATATGTTTATTTAGCTGGTTTTTTTCTTCACCCTTCAGTTAACTCCAAGATGCAAGGATATTTTGGTACATTGCCGTTTGGCTGGCGAGAATTTCGATTGTCAAACGAAATTCCAAGAAACTTTGACTGAGTATGGTTTTTGCTGCACCTTCAATGCAGACGGCTTGTAAGTATGTGCCTATTGCAGTAAACAGCTTTCTAATGGTATTTTCACAAAATTTACTTAATTATGGCTAAAATTGCCTTAATTAATTTTAATTAAATTTCATAAAATCTTATTTTTTATATTTACCCATTTTTACAAATTTATATACACGTATGTAAAGCCCTTGTAACGCCTTTGTCTCATTTCTGTTTAGATATGCCAAGTCGCGTCCTGCGAGGCTAAGTCTTCTCAAGCAAACCAAGGGCCTCGAGCTTTTATTAAAAGTTTCAAACAACGATGAGTTTTTTAAGGAATCGCTTTCTGCTGGCTTCGCGGTAAGTATGAAAGGCGCAAGACTTCTAACTATGCAAGTTAAAGGGGGTTTTTCAAAAGACGCCCCTAGAGGTTGTTTTAAAATAAAAAAAAATAAAAATTTGGATTCCTTCAGGTTTCACTATTTTTATTTAAAATACGGCTCTTAACAATTATTTGTGAAAAATTACATAATTTAAATGTCCAACCTGAAGAGGTCTAAAGGAAAATCTGCTAAACAGTCCATTCATTAACACTTAGTTCTTGCGAAGGTCTAGATATAAAGACATGAAGGTTGTTCAGCAACTCTTTGTATGCAATATATCAGCAATATTCTGAAGAGAATCTTCAGCTTTTGGCCTGTCAGTATTTTTTTTATCATCGACGAACCAGTTTCTTCAAATTTTTTCACCAAACTTTGAATTGCCCACTCATTCGGTTGATTATTTCCACATAAAAAACCACGAATTTTGCGATAAGTTGTTCTTAAAGTTGAACCATTTCCATAATACGTTTCAATACACTTAATGCGTTGTTCCTGTATGTAAAATTGTACGTCTGTCTACTTTACAAATGCCAAAGATAATATAGACAAAGGTACCGTCAAGGAATTATTCACTACTGACATCTAGGCGCCACTTTTGAAAGACTCTTTGTTATGTGGTGTAAAAGAAAGGTAACCAAGCAATAAGGGGCTATGCATGCATTTCTGTCTTTTACTTTTACTTGAGCTCTAAAAAATTGCGTTGATTACTTATATAGACCAGCAAAACTTGCCTGACTTTTTGAACCAAGAACCAGACCACAAAATTCCGTAACTTAGTTAAGTTACTTAGTAAAGTTCAAGTAACTTGGTCAAGAAAATTAGCTTTATTAAGGTTATAGTTAAACTGCGAATTTGGCCTCAGATTCTACAGTATTTACTTACTTACTTATACTTTACTTTTTTTTGTAGGCCACTTTATAGGAATCTAATACCTTAAGCTCAACTGACTATAACTCAGAGATAAATAAAAATTTCTTCACGTATTGAAATAAAGATAGAAAGTAGATAAATAGTTGCACTTTCAGATACTGATACGACATTTATAGAAAAAATCTCATGACAAGTTTTACCGAAGCACTTATTTTTCCGGGTGCCCCAATTGAAGGCATGTCTTTTTAAACGAACCCACTCTGTCATTGGTTAATATTTTTTAAGTAAATTTGCTTATTAAAAATAAACTATTTTATAGTTTGCGATCAATTTTAGTCCCTTTTCGAAGTTACCTCACCATCACACACCGATGGTAGCTTGGGGAATAGTTGTTCACACTTTCATCAGAGAGCTCCGCCTAAGTGTTTATATACTCAGTCCTGCGATAAGTTTTATTATAAGTTAAGACCGTTATAGAATTGAAATTAAAATACTTTTGCAAATCAAGTTAGTTTCATTTAATCATGTTAATATTAAAAAACAAATTTTGATTTTAATTTAAATTTAATCTTCATTCGAAATGATCACCATTTGCTTCTACAAAAGCCGTCAAACGATTAGGCAATTCAGCTATTGCAGCATGAACGGTCTCCCATGGATATTGTCGTCGCTGCTCGTACCAAAGATTGTTTGAGACTCTCCAATTCCTGTGAGGCCTTCGACAGGCGATGTTCTTCAACTTAGACCACAAACTGTAGTCGAATGGCTTCTGATCTGAACCTTCAGATGGCTAATCTTCTGGGGCAATGAACCAAGGAATATTCGTTTTTAGCCACTGCTGGGTGGTTTTTGCTTTATGGGTTAGAACGGAATCTTGCTGGAAGATCTAACGCTCTCCATTGAAGAGAGTACTGTTCAATTGTTTCACCATGCCTTCAAAGACATCCATCCTCCTGCTACAATTTCGCTTCGGTCTTAACCTCTTTTTGGTTGGATGGTGGCCACACTGAAGCCTTGGAACAACATTTTTTGCGTCTTAAGAAGTTTTAGCACAGATTTTGCCATTTTACTTATTAAAAACTTCTTTAACAATGAAATTTTTCTCATCTGTGAAAATAATATTTTCATAGCCGTTGACCGCGTGCCACCGGAGAAGCTGCTTGCATCTGTCGAGTGTAATTTTGTCAAAAGATTACCAGTTAAGCAAGGGAAGATTTTTACGTAGAGATCATCTCTAATTTGTCGTGATATGGATCTGGTCGACACGATTTCCCTTTACATGATTTTCTGCTTTCTACGAGGATTTCTGCGAATTCTTTCTTGAACGGCTTTTATGGCCGCTTCGAACCACGCAAGGACGACCACTTCTTTTTCTGTCTGTCACAAAAGTTCCCGAAATATTAAGTTTTTTTCAGCAATTCGTAATCAATCAATGCAATCACTGCAATGCAATTTTCCAAAGCTCCCCACTCCAATTGTTAACAAGCGAAATTTGTCACGGAACTGTGTATATTTTATGATTAGACAATGCATACGAACAAAAGCTTCTCTCCGTATGCATTGTAAAATTTGTCACAGAATTTAAAGCAAAAATTTGGTCGAAAACCGAAAAAACAGAAACAAAATTGGATGACTAATTAAAAAAGTTGGTAAAAAACAAAAATGGATTATTAATTTTGCGCCACTTTGTGGTATTGATTTCTTTTATTGAATTTAGTAAAATGTTGGTAAAAAAATTGGGTGATTAATTTTGCGCCACTTTGTGGTATTGAATTTATGTATTTTATTGAGTTTAGTAAAAAGTTGGCAAAACAACAACACGAAAAATTGGATGATTAATTTTTCACCACTTTGTGGTATTGATTTTTTTATTGAATTGAGTAAAAAGTTGGTAAAAAAAATTGGATTATTAATTTTGCGCCACTTTAGGGTATTGAATTTATTTTATTGAATTTAGTTAAAAGTTGGTAAAAACAAATTGGATGATTAATTTTGCGCCACTTTGTGGTAGTGATTTCTTTTATTGAATTTAGTAAAAAGTTGGTAAAACAACAAAAAAAAAACAATTGGATGATTAATTTTGCGCCACTTTGTGGTATTGAATTTATTTTATTGAATTTAGTAATAAGTTGGTAAAAAATATTGGATTATTAATTTTGCGCCACTTTGTGCTATTGAATTTTTTTTTTGAATTTAGTAAAAAGTTGGCAAAACAACAAAAAAAAAAAAATTGGATGATTAATTTTGCGCCACTTTGTGTTATTAAATTTATTTATTGAATTTAGAAAAAACGTTGTTAAGAGAAAAATGGATGATTAATTTTGCGCCACTTTGAGTTATTGATTTTTTTTTAATTGAATTTAGTAAAAAGTTGGTAAAAAAAATTGGATGATTAACTTTGCGCCACTTTGTGGCATTGAATTTATTTTATTGAATTTAATAAAAAGTTGGTAAAAAAATGGATTATTCGTTTTGCGCCACTTTGTGTAATTGAATGTTTTTTATTGAATTTGGTAAAAAGTTGTTAAAAAAATGGTTGATTAATTTTGCGCCACTTTGTCTTATTGATTTTTTTTATTGAGTTTAGTAAAAAGTTGGTAAAAAAACAAATCAAAAATGGATTATTAATTTTGCGCCGTTTTGTGTTATTGAATTTATTTTATTGAATTTAGTAAAAAGTTGTTAAAAAAAAATGGTTGATTAATTTTGCGCCACTTTGTGTTATTGAATGTTTTTTATTGAATTTAGCAAAAAGTTGTTTGTAAAAAATTGGATGATTAATTTTGCGCCACGTTGTGGTATTGAATTGAGAAAAAGTGGGTAAAACAAAAATTAAAAATTGGATTATTAATTTTGCGCCATTACTGAATTTTCTAAATCTTCTTTTAAAGGGTGTTTTTTTTAGAGGTTAGGTTTTCAAGTTGGCACTACTTTTTACGTATATGGTCTTTTTGACAGCTGTCACTTGATTTTTGCTCAGTTTGGTTTGCCATTTCATAATGAATAGACTTACACCTGAACAACATTTGCAAATCGTGCAAATTTATTACGAAAATAATGGTTCGGTTCGCGCGACGCATCGAAGAAAATTTTATTCAGCGATGAAGCTCACTTTTGGTTGAATGGGTATGTCAATAAGCAAAATTGTCGCATTTGGAGTGAACATAATCCCCAAGCCATTGCTGAGACGCCGTTACATCCTCAAAAAGTCACTGTTTGGTGTGCTCTATGGGCAGAGGGAATCATTGGTCCATATTTCTTTAAAAATGAAGCCGGCCATAATGTTACAGTCAATGGAGAGCGCTATAGAGCCATGATTAATGACTTTTTCGTGCCTGAATTGGACGATGTTGATGTGGACGACCTTTGGTTCCAACAAGACGGCGCTACATGCCATACAGCCAACGCAACAATCGATTTATTGAAGGAAACTTTTGGTGAGCGCATTATCTCGCGCCGTGGACCTGTGGCGTGGCCTCCAAGGTCGTGCGATATAACACCGCTGGACTATTTCTTGTGGGGCTATGTGAAGTCGCTTGTCTACGCAGATAAGCCCGAGACGATTGACGTCTTGGAATAGAATATTCGGCGCGTTATTGCTGACATACGGCCCCAATTGCTGCAAAAAGTGGTCGAAAATTGGGCCACTCGGCTGGAATTTATTCGAGCCAGCCGTGGCAACCACTTGCCCGAAATCATTTTTAAAACATAATGGCAAACCCTTATCTTTATAATAAAGCTAAATTCTTGGTCATAACATTAAATTATATACGTTTTATTTCATCTTGAAAACCTAACCTCTAAAAAAAACACACTTCACTTGATTTCCATAAAGACAAGAATTAACCTACAATTGATATTTTTAATTGTTTCATAGAAAAACTAGAAAAGTTAATTTCAGTTACTTTTAATTTACATTTTTTTTATTAATTGCAATTAATTTGAATTAATGCAACTACTTCTTACTACTAAATTATTCTTAGTCGATTGAAAAATTACTTGATTAACGTCCAATAGTGGTCGCCCTCCAAATGGTTTTTTCGCCTTGCAGTTATCACACAAATGGACGGCTGTATATGTTTGAGAGGAACTTTGAATTCTACGTCATTTGTTTTGTGTTTCACAAAATTTAGCTTTAGCTTAGTGAAACACAAAACGACTGACGTCGGCATATCTGTCGGCTCAGAGCCGAGTAACGGTCTGCTAGGTAGTACGAGTGAGTATACCTCTAAAAATCTTTTCACCATGCATTGGCACTGCTTGCGAAGGCGAAATCGCTCCTTTTATAATGCTTTATGTGTGGAAAGTCTCAACTCATCTCACAAACTATTGAATAGCAGCTGATTTGCGTCGCAAAAGCATCAATAGGATTTATTTATTTTTCGGAATACGATAGCCCTGGTAGTTTATGCGATTACATTACATTAAGCTGTAATATTATTTATATTTTAATAAATAATAATAATAATTTATCTTTTTAGAGCAACTCCTTTTTAAAGTCTTCCTAATTTCTCTTTTTTTCTTGCTTGTTTTTTATGAAAGTTTTATCTATATTCTTACGGTAATTATGCAGAAGTTTCCAGTGGTGCGGTAACCGAACGTTTGGTAGAACCTGGTATGCAAACATACGTATCTATAGTGCCGAGTATTATGGAAACTGTCAACGAAGCACGCATACTGCCGCCATCTGTGGTAAGTGCCATAAAAAGAGATTAACATAATCCTGCAGACGCATTGCTTTAATTGCTGCAAAAGTTGAATTCAAGCACTTCTCGCTCACTACTCACCACTCTTCCGTTGTTTTACTCTCTTTTCTTCTTCTCTTTAGCGTAAATGTTATTTT